>NMRA01000658.1:208104-223366 GCA_002633005.1 Phoronis australis | reverse complement strand
GGCAGATCAGGTGCGAATTGCTGATTAGCATATGCGCGCATTCAGGGAGCCTCGGGGCAAATAAACAATGCATAAGCCTTCAACAAATCCCGATTACCTTTTTTAGTAAAAAGGTCCACAAACCCAAAAATTCGAGACCACTGCATCCCTACATTTTAGGTTGGGCGCGCGCATGTGCCGAAATTCTGGTTATTCCTGTGCCCTGGCCCTACCCTAACTTCAAATCCTGGATCTGCCCCTGCAACGCCTTATGCTGATCTCCCGCTAAGGACCTAAATAACTAAATTAAAAAAACGACTTTCATACGTTTCTTTAAAAATAGCTGTTCCTTTTTCAAAGGCTTTGTTCGGTGTCTCCTATATAGAAAGTAGGCTTTGACAACAGATCTGGACTGGTTTGAAAGATCTTGCTGGTTAGCTGCTTTCAAATGCTTAAAGCTAGTTTTTGTCCATTCAGGGATGGTGCAGAAGCGATGCATATCTTCTCTGCACGGTACAAGCCCTCAAACCTAAAAAAAAAACAAAAGTCACGTGAAAACAGACATGATAGATTTCCATTTCAACGTGTTATAGATTTCCAGAAGACACGGGATAGGGAGTAAACAAATAGTCTAATAGATATTCGTCACGTACCCTTTGCCATTGGGCTTGGATTGTAATCTTAACTCACTAACCAATTTCTAGTTGACAGCATAATTATTCAGCATTGATTGATGTAACTGTCACTGATAAACCTTTTAGAAATCATTCCAAACAATAATACTACTTTGACGTACGAAAAGATCCCTGCCAAGTACGGCGAAGTGTGTCATCCATCGGAAAGCGATGCTAAGGTACTCCCAAAGCGCGCGTTAGACGATAATTCGTACATCCCGGTATGCAGCAACAGTGTGGCATGTTGACTGACTAGTAAATGAAAGCAAGCGACGACGTAACTTAACACAACCGAGGTAGAACAATAACTGACTCGGCAGCTCTCACAGTCAGACTATATGAAAAGAAATTGGCGCGAAATGCTTGCCTCCTAAAACGTCACTTACGGATTAGAGGACGAGTAATTAATAAAATTACGAAAAGCTGTAATTAAGTGGAAAATATGTCTAGGATAACCAACCAACCTTATTTTAGCTCAAAATGACATGAAAAAGGTTGCCTCGCCTTTAAAATGAGTGGTTTTGCCAACAGGACATATTAACAGGGCATCTTGTGATACTAATGTTTACTTTCGATTTGTTGAGGTATGGTTTAGATTGAAATGTGTATTTAGGGCGCCGTAAAAATTTCCTCATTTTTGTCATGGGTCATTCCAAGCCCTGTAAATTTGAGAAATATAACGAGTGTCCCAATTTTGAGAATCAATAAAATTCAATTGCTGTTTAGAGACTGTCCCAAACTGGAAAATTATCACAGTAATATGTAGTTGAGATTAGACAATAATAATCACAATAATAATCATTGACAAACAAAGATATGATTATCCAGTCATGATTGGTCATTCTGATGGTGAATTGCTGCACTTGTACTCCGCCATTTTGACGAGGTATTCTGTTTGTGCTCAATCGTCATGATGGGGGAATTCTGGATCATTTTGTCTGATTGTTTTTGGTGTGTACTGTGGTTGGAAGTAAATGTATAGAGTTGTTCACTTAATGGGCTGATAATGCATGCAAGGAAAGATAAAACTGTTACTGTCAAATGATAATGCATGCAAGGAAAGATAAAACTGTTACTGTCAAATGATAATGCATTCAAGGAAAGATAAAACTGTTACTGTCAAATGATAATGCATGCAAGGAAAGATAAAACTGTTACTGTCAAATGATAATGCATGCAAGGAAAGATAAAACTGTTACTGTCAATATGGCATAATGAAGACAGTGTGGCTCAGTAGTTTGACCTTTGAACTCGCGTTTGGGAGACTCGGGTTCAAATCCCGGCTTTACTGGCAGACAATCGAGCATTGCACAAACATGTCTCCTACTCCTCCTGAACTCGGTCTTACTACTAATTGTATATAATGGAATGAATGAAATCTTGGATATAATGCGAAAACGATTTCTGGGACTGTGCTCATATTTTCTAAGAGTGTCTTGAAGATGTGTCTGCATACTAGTGAAAAAACCGAAGAACCACTGGTGTTACATAACCTCTGTTTGAATCTTGATGTTGTGCCTCATTTAATTACTATCAATAAATATCTTGGGTGTCCAGTTTCCCTCAGCAAAGTTACAGCCAAGACATCTGTTAGCTGCTATCTGCCTGAGGAACTGCTATGTGTATCTGAAGTGTTGGTATTAGCTGAGGTTGAATCTGTTCAATGCATGTTAATGCTTATAAGCTTGGTTGATCTCAGGAAAACTTGTTACTGCATATTGTCAGTTGTGCTGTCTTGTTAGCTTTGCTTTTTAATACAGAGCTTGATTTGGTGACTGCAAGTCCACTTGTTTGGCTACCCAGTAAAAATCACGTCCTGATTTTAAAATTGATGGATTTTTGGGGGTTGTTATCAAGTCAGAAGAAGGCAGACCAAGAAGAATTCACCTACAATTCGCTTAGAAATATGTGGTTACTTAGAACTTGAAGAATTAAGAACATTTTTCCCACATACAGTACGTTTGTTCTATTTGTTTTTGTGAAATTGGTACACCTGCCACCATCAGAAAACATGCACAAGTGCTCAAATTACAACAGGAAGTAAACAGATGGGAGTCTGCCTGTTTGGGGAAACACCAGGACTTTCACATTGCCGCATACCAGGTTTCCTTGTTTTGTTGAGCTCATTTTCCATTTGGTGATGTGGGGATTTCACCCGTTCTCATTTAGCGAGTTAATGTCATACTAAGTAGCAAGCTCAGTAATATGTCTTCTCTTGGTGCAGGTTAAAAGTTTGTGTTTTAAATTTCATGATTTGTACTCCCTATGCTTGTGGTGGTTTGATGGACTTAGCATCTCATGCTGTACTGTGTCGCAGAACACTACATTGGCGGGTCATGCCTATGAACTCCACAACAGTGTGGCCTTAGAAAAGAGGAAGGTTCAACTTGCTGTGTTTGATCTCGCAAATTGAAATAAAAACATTTGATACTCGCCTTTGTGGGAAATGGGATGTCCTTGTATTCGTATTTTACTTAAGCGGCACTCGATGTACCTTTGAATGATTGTTTTTCAGATGGGTTATGGTAGTCGTTGTATGGAGTTACTGCGGCGGTACTATGAGGGTAAGGTACCCAGCTTAAGTGAGAGTGACAGGGGGGAGGAGCCTGAGATAAGCACAGTGCAGAAAGAGGTGAGGAGTGACTTTATTGAGACTCAGTGCAGTGGCTTTATTGAGACTCAGTGCAGTGGCTTTATTGAGACTCAGTGCAGTGGCTTTATTGAGACTCAGTGCAGTGCTATATTGAGAGGTCTATGGTACAATTTCTCCAGTTTGGGACAGTGAAAAATTAATTATTTTGCTCAAGGTCAGATCTTGAGCAGACAGTGTGGCCTAGTGTGATAGGTGCCCGCCTTCTTGACTTGAGGTCATGGGTTCGAGTCTCACTGGGCCAAACTGCTACACCCTTGAGTCGAGTTTCTAGCTCCTCAGCTCGGTTTTACCGTAAACGTTCGGGGTTAACGCCCTGGGCAGTTAAATTGGCAAACCCAAAAAATCGGGGGTGGGCGGTTAACCAGACATGAGCGCTTAAACGTGAAATTTCAAGAAATCCAGGGTGGGCCGTTGACTTGACATGGGCGCTTATTACGACAGACAACCGCCCTGGGCGGTTAATCTTACCTCATGATCAGAGTACCACACTACACCCGTACTCGGAACGTGTAGAACTTTTCAAAGAGCTTTATCATCAAGTCGCCAAATGTCACTAAAAGTGTCATAACAGCAGACGATCCCAATTAGTCAATCACAATTAAATTTACAAAATTGGTGAGTAATAGCCCTGTGCTGTCCTGCGATCTTATTAGAGCTGTAGTGCGCAGACGACCAGTAACAATAACTTGGATTGCAACTATTCTCAAGCGATGGCACTTTAGAAGTGCGCTCGTGCGAGCTTCACGTGTTGCAGAGGTCACAGCAGACATCAAATTTAAGGTGCTAGCTGTCAAGTTCTGAGTCAAAGACCTTTTTTAAAGTTAATGACGTAATAAAAGTTTGAAAAACAAATTCAGGTGTTTTTTTGTTTTTGGGATGTTTATGTTGGAGATTAGATTAGATTAGATTAGATTAGATTAGACTCTATGACTCATTTTCAACGTATGGTTCTGTGGCTAGCTGTTTTATCTCGACCGCCCGGCATTGCCTACTTCCAATTACGTGAAACATGCCACGCAAAGAAGATGAGAATCAGGGGTAAGTGGACATGAGCCAGTCGTCTATCAAAAGTTACCGCAAAGGCATTTCTCAAAAACAAGCATTTGCTTAAGATTTTATTTTAAAATTACTAGCACTATGACTGGGGATGAGTCTAGTGAGCGCGTTCAGTAGAGTCTGAGGAAAAAATTACCAGTTTGTACACGTATCTGCGTCAGTAAAAAACAGTTCGTAGATGTAGCCCCAATTCTTCGGGTAACCGGCATCCATGGTTTGCGCGGCTATACGACTAAATTAGTGAAGAGTTTCAACCAGCAACGCGTCCTTTCCGAGTCAGTGTTTTACAACCGAGACTCCGCGCTCGGCATAACGAACTGCAGGTCGCATTGGCGACCTGAAATTGGGAAATGCGAGCCGAGATTATAGACGTCTTGTACCTGCCACCAGGAAATTACAACCTACTTGAGCCGGTTTTTTTTTGGGTAAAATAGGTGGACCTACCTGGCAAATATAAAGCAACTCGAAAAACACCTTTATTTTACACGCAATATGTACAGATTATCCTATTATAATATCACCTACGGCAATATCACACTGCGGCACTGGTCAGTCCCGCTGTTTGCGCACAATATGCTGTCACTAGACTTGGAAATGCCGTCAAGTAATTTAACAGCCTCTTTCAATATGGGTCTTGTTTTATGTGACAAAAGACAGCGGCTGGATTCAGCACGTGCGTACGTATGAGTCACCTGTCAATCACATATGTTGTTGTCAAGGTAACATGCACACCAGAGTGTGGGAACTTAAAAATGTGCACCACTTCAGAGATCGCACATCAAAAGAGAACAGTGACAGCCCTACGTAAAGGAGTACACCGGCGCGACTGTACTTTTAAGCTGTTGTTACGAAAAACCCAGTGTTTTACGATATTCCTCCGTTCCAATGACCCAAAACTACGATGTCAAGTCTGTTCCAATATTTCCCGGCTCGATGTTCCCTGGACCCGATGTTCCATGCCCATAGCTAGCTGCGTGCACGTCATTACCACTGTCGCCAGTTTTCAATCAGTTACGTCGTAGATGTCTCAGACTCGAATGGTAAGAATTTTGTTCAGGCTGAAACTGTCCAATGTAGAAACAAAAATATTCGGGAAGCTAAAAGGCTAGGTGGATACGATAATTCACAGTTNTGTTACGAAAAACCCAGTGTTTTACGATATTCCACCGTTCCAATGACCCAAAACTACGATGTCAAGTCTGTTCCAATATTTCCCCGGCTCGATGTTCCCTGGACCCGATGTTCCATGCCCATAGCTAGCTGCGTGCACGTCATTACCACTGTCGCCAGTTTTCAATCAGTTATGTCGTAGATGTCTCAGACTTGAATGGTAAGAATTTTGTTCAGGCTGAAACTGCCCAATGCAGAAACAAAAATATTCGGGAAGCTAAAAGGCTAGGTGGATACAATAATTCACAGTTAAGCCTGTCGCAGGAAATTGTACTGTAAAGAACCGCCAGCGACTTTGGCGGAATCTGCTATCGCCAACTTGTTTGAGATGCAATAAGCGAAAAACAAAATTTGACTTGCAGTTTTTTATTTCTTCAAGATGATACACCATCATCCAGTAACACGTATTGCCAACCTTTGAATTCAGAAATTGAGAGACAGCAAATCGGCTATCGAGGTACATTGTCAGTTCGGTCGTTACACATCCTCGATAACCTGGCAATTAAACTCATCGAAACAGGGAGAATTTGACATCTTTCCGAGAGTTATGGAAATTCTTCAAAATACGAGAGCTTCCTACCAAAAGCAAATTGGAAGGGTTGGCGAAACCACTGTCACATTTCTCTGGCCCGATTTTTTTTGAATATATGTTTTATGTAGTGCACTGCAGACAGTTACTCAGCACGGCAGACCGCTTCGCTAAAAGCGAAGGCATTGAAGCCGGCGGGGTTCTTAAACTTTTTGAACATGGGAAGAAAATATAGAGACAAAACGTTCAAGTATTATATTTTGAAGTAAATCCATGACCCGAGACAAGAATTCGTTACTTGTATTATAATTCAAATTGCCAAACCGCCGGCTCGGAGGCCGACGTTGCACTCTAGTTGTGTTCATCGATCTAAAAGTCGAGGCATCACGCGTTTGCGTAGCACTGGGCGCTAAATCTTCAATCTTTAAAAGTCGGGGATGGGCGCTTAACCGAGAGGTGGGCGCTTAATTGGAAATCTTCAAAAATCGCAGATGAGCGGTTAACCTAGCAGTGGGCGGTTAAATCAAAAATCCACCTAAAGTAGGGGGTGGGTGGTTAACTGAGCATGGTCGTTAACCCGAACGTTTACGGTAATTATATATTAATAAAGCACAAAAGTAGTTCCAGGTGATCAGTGCAATGGGCCCACATGGGTGGCCTGTGTACATCTAGTACAACATGTACCAGACCGCCTGCAATTATTTTTTATAAGGTCAGATCTTGTCCCAAATTTTAGAAATGGGCAATATTGACCATCCCAAATTCAAGAATCGCTGAAAAGACTGCAAAATTACCCACTCTGTAGAGTGAAAGCACTTTGTCCAAAATTTTAGAAATATGGTGAATGGCAAAATCGCCCTTGTGCCAAAGTCTAGAATCAAAATTAATTTTTTATGGGACTCTCCGTGTCCCATACTCAAGAGAATGTCCCAAACTGGAGAATTTTTACTGTAGCATTAGGTGACATCCCACTGAATGTTGTTCAGAGATCCAGAACAAATGTCAAGAGAGCTTCGCCTATATAAAAATTGTATTTAAGATGAAACAATCTGTAAAATAATTTTCATTTACAGGATGTTGGTTTGTTGAATGAGCAACTCAGGCCTAGGAAGAATCTTCCCCCACTGTTGTCCAAGCTGAGCGAGCGAACAGCAGAGAGTTTGGACTATCTGGGTGTATCTTACGGTCTCACGTCTGGCCTCTTGAAGTAAGTGTATGTCTTATGAGTAGCTACGCTATAAGTGGTACCTTTGATGAGTTGAAGGGAAGGGTCGCCACTGTTGACTATTTAACTGAACTGGAAAATCTATGACGTATTAACTTCTTAGTTAAGTACGATCATGCATTAGTGAAAGCTGGCTGTTGATCAACTGGGTTATCTCTGCCTTTGTCGTCACGTGCGGGTAAACTTATGTTCAATATTAAGTAAATCACTTACTGAAGAGCATTGAGAATCTGTTGAGTCAGACATTTCTGCCCTCTCTCCAGGAGCCTTGTTTATTGACTGGATTTCCTGCGTCAGGTTGACCTGATTATAGAATTAGGTTGTGCACCGCTGGGAGCTGTAGACCTTGATCCCTAGAACCAGGTCAACCTGACGCGAGAATTCCAGTCAGTGAACAAGGCCCTTAGAGAGAGAGAGAGCGGAAACGTCCGACTCACCAGACTCTCAATGCTTTTCAATAAGTGATTCAGCTATTGAACATAATATCGGACAGCAATGAAAAACTTATTCCATCAGGTAAACTTAGTTTGTACAGGCGCTTTTATCGACCACTTGAAGATGAGAGGTTTGGTTCAACGTTGGCACCATGCAACCCGTGTATGATTTTAATTTGCAGATTGTTTTGAAGATTATAAATTATACACTGATTGCCGTAAAGTCACACCAAATTAGGATACAATATGTCTGGCAAGTGAAATTTTATAATTTTTCTGGTGAAACATACATAGCACAAAATTAAATGCTCATCCATGTTCAAGACAGTGTTGTCCCACAGATACCATTAAACAAAGTTTTGGAAAATTATGGGAATTCAAACACTGAGAAGCCCTTTAAAAATGAAAAAAGTGTCATTTTTGGTGACGATTTTTGTCCAAAATTGAGATTTTACCGGATCAGCACTCCTAAAACAAAGTTCATGGTGAACCTTTTAGTCCCAAAGAATCGTCAGGAAGAATCCCCAACAGTCGAAGACACATGGTGTATTTCCTGTTTTTTGCTGATGATGCTGTTAAATTTTAATCAAAGTCTAATCTTAAAACAACAAAATGTTTGCCATGAAATCCTCTGTGTCTGCATAGATTGGCACTTAATCTGTATTCAAGAACTGATGTTAAAATATTTTATAGCTACATTGTGCCAAAATAAGAATTGGGTTCCTTATGGTGATAGGAAAATATTGTCTCTTGTAAAAAGAACATTGAAAATATTGCCTCTTGTAAAAAGAACATTGAAAATATTGCCTCTTGTAAAAGGAACATTGAAACCGTGAGCACCTCAAGAAAATGCTTTAGAGGTTATCGCGGTTGGCCAACTCTAAAATTGCCAGTTCAAAAATTTTGCGCGTCATCATTGCATTAACTTGAATTGCAGGTTCACTCAGCAGTAATTCCAAGTTTGGATGACTATGTTTTGTAAACTCCAGAGCTCTTCATTCATTTGGTAAAAAATTTGACATCGATTGATGAACAGTTATGGCAAAATACACCTTTTAGTTATGTTTTGTGTGACTTGCAGTTGTTTCATTGATGTAATGCGTGTCTTGCTATTGGAAGTAGACAGTGTGGCTTAGGAGTTAGGTATTCGATTCGGCATTTCAGTAGAGTGTATTTACTGCTTAGAATAGAAATTTATTATGGAGAACAGCTGTAAAAAGTAATGTTTATTTAAAAAATGTTGTTGTCATGTTGTAAAGTGCGATTGATTGATTTCTAGATTCTGGAAGAGAGCCAAATTCGTTCCAGTTTATTTGAGACAGACTCCGGTAAGTAAAAATTGAATACCAAGCTACTCAAGCAGCAAGAAAATATGGTTTGTTTTGAGTAGACTGGTGATTCTGAAACTATTTTTTTCCGCCGTACATTTTAAAATAAAATAGGCTAAAGGTGCAGTGAACCCACGCCTTCTGCCAAAAAACAACTTTTGATTCAGACTACTTGCCGTTATGAAGTTCTGTCTCAATTTTTTCCTTATTAAGAATGGAACTGGTTTCTGTTTTTGAGATTAACCAACAGTTTACTGTTGCTTCAGGCGAGGCACACGAAGTTTGCCTGTCACGACAGGTAAGATTCATGTGCCGAAGCAGTATGGTCGCAAGAATTCTAAGCATTTTATTGCAACCGATGTCAATTCAAGTGAAGGATAAGTTGTTTTGGAAGAGCAAACATGCCTGCAAAGAAAATCTTGCAGTGCTAGAACATGTTTCTTGTGGTGACTGTATAATCAGGAAGCTTAACACGTGCATCTGATGATTCTTGCCTAGCAGTCTTTGGTAGTCATCTGAAATAGCTAGACTTGCCCTTTGTCAGCATAGTAAAGACTGAGGGTTATACAAGCTATGCTCAAAGGAGGGCAGCACACTCAGTGACAAAGCAAATGCAGTTAGTGTAGCTGGTCATGAAATGAGGAATGTGTCTGCTAAATGTTTGTATTGTATTGGTGGCTGGGTAATGGTCACTTGCAGGGGTCCCATGTTTTGAGAACCAGTTTTATCCACTGAGTAACAGGCTTCAAACTGGTTCTCTGAAACTTTGACCTCTGTAAGTGACTTTGGCTGATGTTGGAGGGCTATTCTTATTGTAAGTTTCTTATTTCAGAATATCATTCCTTTTCTGCATAATAAAAGTTCTTCAGTTTGGGACACTGAAAATGAATTTGTACAAAATTTTAGATGTAGATATTGGTCTTCCTAAGTTCCAGAATTGTGATCAACAACAAACAACCATTTGCTTTAATGTTACACATTATGGAGACGCATGAAACTGTTTCATCGGCATTTATTTTCGACAATTTTGTGAGCTGCCAGTTCTGTTTTCAGATACAAAATGCAGTGTCTGATATTTGCGAAATACAATGGAATGCCAAAATTGTCCAAGTCCCAATCTTCAGAATGAAGGGAAATTCAATTTTGGCTTGAATTTCACTTTCCCAAATTTCAGAGACTAACCCAAGCTGGAGAGAGTTTAATGTAATTATTGTTTGTTACGAGACACTTATTCAAAATATTGACCATTTGTGCTGTCAGTTTTGCAGCAGTTTTGTGAGGCTTGGTGAAGTCTGTTATAAACAGACGCTGTGATTGGTTGTTTCAGAATGACCTCACTGGTGAACACTCGTGTATCATGCTGTCAGTACTAAATGGAGATGAGACGGACAAACTTGAGTGTTCGTGGCTGGACGCCTACTGGCTAGGTACTCTGACAAAGTGGTAACACCACCAACTAAATAATGTTCATATCGTTGATTGGTTTTTGTTAGTTCCTTTAAGTTAAATGTGCACATTACTGCTCTATTGTCTAGTTTGTAATCGACTGTTCGATGATGAGAACCCATCATTACGTTTTTTTTCGTGATGAGTTAGCCGTCTCCTTTGTCTAGGAATGATGTCAGCAGCTAGTTCCATATTTGCATACAGAGGTCTCAGTGTTGTGAATGAATGGATAGAATGACTGTGCTATTTATATTATTCTGAGTAACAAAAAGCATAGAGGCTGTCTTATAAAGTTTAGTTAGGAGCGTTAGTATAGCTGTAACTAAATGCATGGTCTTTAAAAAAGTTTAGTTAAGAGCGTTAGTATAGCTGTAACTTAATGCATCTTTAAAAGTCAGTGTCAACCTTTCTCTTCATACATGTGCGTACTTCCAAAGCAAACTCATGGCATTCTTATCCTTTGTCTGAATTGAAGTTGCCTGGAATTCCACTGGCGACTATACGTCTGGCGGCTACACGTCTGGCGGCTACACGTCTGGCGGCTACACGTCTGGCGGCTACACGTCTGGCGGCTACACGTCTGGCGGCTACACGTCTGGCGGCTACACGTCTGGTGACTATCAGTGACCAACTGTGACTGGCAACTTATGGGCTTGGCGTAAAACAATAAATGGCCTGTCAGTTCTTTTTAAGCCTGGAAGACTGAACAATGCTGAGTTGATTTGTTCCAGTTTGAAGTTTGCGATTTTGGCTTGACCTAATAAGTGGTGCAGGCAACTTTAGTAAGGCTGGTACGAAGAAGCCATTTTTGCCTGTATTTCTTTAAATGTCAATCACATCTTAAACATAATTATTGATATACCATTTTTATTTATTATGTTTCAGACTTTCAACGCAGGTTTGTTTCCCTGCTATCTTATCAATTCAAAGCCTTCTTGCCTGCCATGTCTCTCAATATCTTGTCTCAGAAGAAACTCAAGTCACCGCAGCAAGGTCAGTTGCGGTTATTGTTGATTACTGTCGATAGTGGAAAACAGACGTTATTCACGCAATGGCGACCCATTTCACAGAATTAGAAAAGTCTTGCTGATATATCTAGTGTAATATTTTTGGTTTATTTACCCAAAAATAAGAATAGTATGCATTTCATCCACCCAATTCTGGGAAAACTAACATCTTTGCTCAATGTGTTTCTCTGTGGAATGTATTATCCATTGGTATTTAGTGTCACAGTTCTTCACAGATTTGTATACCATATAATTCCATCTTTTCAAAAGGAAGAATCAAAGGAAGAATTTACCGTTTATTTAATTGTCAGAATTACTTGTTTACTTAGTAATACAATGTTTTGGATCATAAATGTTGTCTTCCTAAAACTGCTTTGAGGTGGTGATGTGGTAACGTTATTTCTTAAATCTATTGGTCTATTTGCACCAACTCTAGCCTATTTACACCATCTGTAGCCTATTTACACCACCTCTAGCCTATTTACACCACCTCTAGCCTATTTACACCACCTCTAGCCTATTTTCACCAACTCTAGCCTATTTACACCAACTCTAGCCTATTTACACCACCTCTAGCCTATTTACACCAACTCTAGCCTATTTACACTGGCATGATGTTTCTGTCAGTTTCTTCTCCAGCCATCTTCAGGTGTTACAACGCTCTTAGTTAAAAGAAGAGGTACTCGGATAAATGACTGACTGAAACATTGTGTCAATGTAAATAGGCTAGAGGGGGTGTAAATAGACCAATAGATTTAAGAAATATTGTATGAATTTATTGGTCGTCTTTTTATTTCGTTAATCTGTAGGAGTCAGAGGTACATTTTTTGTATAATTTGTTCAGTTAATATGTCCTGACCACGCAGCCAGTTTTTGAGTGCAGGTGCTTTTGCTTAATATGTGGCCGTTCAGCCTATTTGTTTTGTGCAGGATTGTCAGCTCAGGAGTTGGCTGTGCACCTGATGCACTACGATATAAAGCGATTGGAACTCTACTCCAAGAACATGGTGGACTATCATCTCATTATGGACCTGCTGCCCACTTTGGCGCGGCTCTACTTCCTGCGCAGGCTCGATGTGAACCTAAGCGTTGTCCAGTCGGTAGGTGTTACCTTAAGAATGATTGATGGTGTTAATGTAGTCTAAAGTAAGCTGTTAAGTTGGCTGTGAAGACCGTGTGTTAACTTCATTTCAGTGACCAATTTGTTAACTTCATTTCAGTGACCAGTTTGTTAACTTCATTTCAGTGACCAGTTTGTTAACTTCATTTCAGTGACCAGTTTGTTAACTTCATTTCAGTGACCAGTTTGTTAACTTCATTTCAGTGACCAATTTGTTAACTTCATTTCAGTGACCAATTTGTTAACTTCATTTCAGTGACCAGTTTGTTAACTTCATTTCAGTGACCAATTTGTTAACTTCATTTCAGTGACCAGTTTGTTACTGGCTCTGGTTGTTTGGCAAGCGGGGTTGGTTTTGATATAGAGAGCTTAAAAGTCCCAGGGTACCATTAGTAAATGCAGTCATAGAATTTACATAATTTCAGCCACATCGCTGTTTGCATGTAAAACACTCAGTCCTTCAGATCCAACTTAGTTGATAAACACCCACCAGGGCTCACGGTCTAATCATTGTGCTTGAAATTGGACTCAAAATTATTTTTGACATTTTCTGTTCTATTCTAATTGTATGAACTCAATATAAATGTCTGCTCAAGTACTGTATGGTCTGCTTCTATAATTGTACAACCCTAGTTTGCACTTGATGACCCTAGTGTTAAAGGATGTAAATTTGAGTCTGAATTTGAAATTTCGAGTCGTTACTCGAAATCTTGAGATTGCACTGGACTTTGTAACGTGAATTTAGGGATCAATTAGTGCCAACTTGGACTAGGAATTCGTCTGTGTATTATCAAGATGTATTTGTGCACAAAATAATTAACACCTATCTCGAGTTAATATTTAATTAGGACGGATGGGGTAAAATATGATTTTGTGATCGATTTAAGAGTTTGTACATTACAGACCGGGGTCACGTCAGTCTACAAATTATGTGATTTAAGAGTTTGTACATTACAGCCCGGGTTCACGTCAGTCTACAAATTATGTGATTTAAGAGTTTGTACATTACAGCCCGGGTTCACGTCAGTCTACAAATTATGTGATTTAAGAGTTTGTACATTACAGCCCGGGTTCACGTCAGTCTACAAATTATGTGATTGCAAAACTGATAGCAGTAGTCAAACATTTTATCAAGATTTGTAGGGATGACCGAATGATACGTTTAAAATAACTGGATATTTCTGTGTTATTTACCATTTGTGTGCACATGCGATATAAATTCTGTGCTGGAGGTAGATAAGAAAGTCATGCTTGTATTCAACAGGCGATTCTGCTGGGCCTTGGTTTGCAACACAAGGATGTGGACACATTAGAGAGAGAGCTTGACCTTCCTAGTAGTCAGATACTGGGGCTCTTTAACAGGCTCATCAGAAAGATTGTGCATGTGAGTAGTGTATAACGTGTAGGGGGGGATTTTCAGGAAATCCTTTAAGGATGTGCAGCTAATGATTTTAGTGCATTTACCAACTGTGCAGTTTGCATTCTAAGTGATCACGTCTGAAAGGGTGGCCAATCACTGCATGAGTTCGGCCCACAGATATCCATTATTAAGTGTAATAAGCAACTTGTAGTTTAAATAACATGTCGTGACTAGTGTTTTCAGCACTAAGGAGGACTAGCTGCACTTAGGTTATATCGTGTGCTAGATGTGTCCAATTTCTGAACATATCCAGAGGCTGAACTAGCCCCTAACCAAGCATGTGCAACTGGTGTTTTCCCAAATACAAGTTAAAGAGCCAGAGGCAGATGTACTTGGTTTGCGTGTACACCATGAGCACTGACGATTGAAATAATTAGGTTGCATTAATCTTTAAGTTAATATATGATGCTCTGTCATTGCAATCTTGAGAATTGATGCAAATTATATGATCAAATATTTTCTTTGCCATTGTCAGTTACTGTTATTTCTTTGCAGTTAGGTCATCAATTGTGTACCCTTTAGTTTCCTTTTATCTGGTGATAACTCTTTGCCTATATCGATAGTTACGAAATTGGACTATGATTGGCCTCGGGTTGAGTTGAGTTGTGAAGTTATTAAGAACTTCTAAGCCTTCTTTTGGACGTATCTTTTTCTGGTCTATGTACACTGACTGTCTTGTCATGGTTGATACTCAAGATGAGGTTTTCTCAATTTGTAAGAAACACAGCTGCTCATTGTTTAGTTATTGCATTTCACATTGACTTGTCTCACCAATGATGGTCAAGCAATTTCAATGACAGCAACAGATATGCAAGTCATACTGTAATTTTTGGTAATTCGGTTATTAACTAATCATGGCTTTTCAATACCGATGTGTGGGTTGTTGGTAAATGACTGTATATATCCTGACCAGGTGGCATTAGCAAACTAATTCCAAACTAAATAGTTGCAAGTTCCCCCTTAACCAAAACTTGCACAACCTATTTCAGTTTGTGAAGCTAAGATATTCTACTGTTTAAGTTATATTTGATAAAAACATGCTCTAATGGGGCTATTCGGAGAATTCTCCTCGCGGTGTCGCTGCTGTACTAGTGGTGATTGAATTGCGCATGCGTGGCTGTCTGCATGTAAACAACTGGTAAAAGATGGAATTTTTATCAAAATACGTCGTCGCGCTAAGCCTTATTACTGCTAATTTCCCTGGTGCAAGTCTTCGACAGG
>NMRA01000658.1:160804-206629 GCA_002633005.1 Phoronis australis | reverse complement strand
TCTTAACTCATTAACCTGTATCGAGTTGACAGCATAAACATTCAGCATTGATTGATGTAACTATCACTGATAAACTTTTAGAAATCATTCCAAACAATAATAATGCTTTGATGTACGAAAGATCCCGATTGCTACGTCAAGTATCGTATCACATATCACAACATATAAAGATTAACCTGACTCTGGCTGGCGACTGACTGCCGCGAAGTCGACATCGGCGAGTGCCTCAGTTAACAGGCATCGGTAGAAAAATCATGGAATAATCGTAAAAATAATCACAAACCTTACCTTTTTTATGAGGTCGTGCTTACTTCCTCTCATAGAAGCACCCTTTTTACGCAATCTCAGATTCAGTTGGCACGGCTGCAAGCCATTTCACCATGTATTTAAAGGGCTCGCGAAATCGAGGCTGTTAATCTATCACCACTAGTACACGCACGCCCTCTAGTTATTGTAGATTTTCCGAATAGCCCCATTTGTGTTGTTTTTTCTAGTTTATCAACAGTATAGAGGAATCTGCTGTTGAAAAAGACATGGTGGAACAGAAAGACGTGGTAATGGAGCCATCGACGACATCATTGCATGATGACTTGGTATGGAGTGTTTTCAAAGTGACATTACTGTTTAAAATTATGATGAATATTTGGGATGTTATATAATTTTTCAGCATGTGGTGATGAACAGAGTGAACTAGCTCAAAACATACTTTTTTACTTTATGTATACAATAACCTTTAGAATGTTAACTGGTTGTAAATGAAGCTCTTTAGAACGTATAATTTAAATGAGATACTTTGTGTTTTTGCCTTGATTTGCTTGGACATTTTGTGGTCCGTTTACGATTATAGTTCCCAAATATACATTGGTGAAATCTCCTTTTGTCGAAAGTCGGTGTAATTGTATCTGATTTTCGACTGATTCAGTGTTTTTGTTCAGGTTTCTCATGTTTTTATGCGCCCACATATTTTTACGTGGACACAGTATGCCGTCATCTCCGTCCAGGCAGCGTCTGGCGTCCGCTGCTCTATCTCCAAAACCCTTTGACATACGTTCATGAAATTTGGCACATATGTTCCATTCATGAATGGGACGGCATGAGCGAACTTTCGGACGGATCCGACTACCGGTGTGCCCCCTAGTGGCAAATATATTTTTTTACGCTTACCTTTGTATCTTCAAAAGTCCTGAATGGATTTTCATGAAATTTGGTATGTAGGCACCTATTAGTGAAATGACGTTATCCTCCTGTTTTCGGATGGATTTGACGTAGTTTGCGCCACCTAGTGGCCATTTTTTTCCTGTTTTTTAATAGTGTGGCGCCTCCTAGTGGCAGTTTTGTTTTTGTTGTGCCTATGGCTGTATCTCCTAAACCGTTCACAGGATCTTTACTTAATTTAGCAAGTGTATTTAATTGTTGACTACAGAAGATGACGAGTTTCGGCCAGACCTGACTACTGCTGTGCCCCCTAGTGGCAATTTTAGTTTTTTACATTTAACTCAGTACCTTTAAAGGTTCTCAACAGATTTTCATAAAATTTTGAATATAGGCATCTATTGGTGTGGTGACGCTATCTTCCTGTTTTTGGATGGAATCAAGGTATTTTGCACCACCTAGTGGCCATTTTTGCTGTTTTCAAATCTTGTGTTTGGCGTCCACCCGTGTATCAACCAAATCATTTGAAAATTTGCATATATGTTCTTTGTGTGAAGATGACCTTTGACGATGGTGACTGACTACTGTGATGCCTCCTGGCAGTAGTTTTGTTTTGCGTGCATGGTTGTATCTCCTAAACCTACCGCAGTGTAAGAAAACATCAGACGACGATGACTTTCAGGCAGATCCAACGGACACTGTGCCCACTAGTGGCAATTTTATTTTGTTGTTTTCCTTTGTTTCTCTACAGTTCCTTGACAAATTTTTATGAAATGTGGCATGTTCCTGTTTTTGGATGGATTGTATGTTTTTCCGCCATCTAGTGGCCATTTTTATGATACAAATAAATAACCCTAAAAGCACACCATTTGCAATGCATTCATGGGCGCATTTGTTTATCAGCTCAGTGAATTTCACTAAAATTCTGCAATATTAAATTTGCCATTTTTATTTCTAGAAAAATATGATTTCGGACATTCGTGTATTACATTTTGTGAAACTATTGGCATCAAACCTGTAATCGTCTGTTGCAGGCAGAGGCGGCGAAGGAGGTGTCAGCAAAACAAAAGAAAGAGTTGGAGATTCTTAAGGGAGTTGACCTCAGCCAGTACGCCATTCAGGGTAGTGACAAGGACTGGCAGACAGCTGTGAAGAGTCAGAGTAATGTGGCTTCTATTGTCAGTGTCAAGAGGTCAGTGGTGGATTGTTGGTTATTTTCAAATCGGGATTTGTCTTGTTATCAGACACTTTCCTCTAGTGATATCGTGGCAGTCACTTAAGTCTGGTGAGCAGTCATCTGTCTGTAAGCAATCATGTACTACAAGAAAAGCAAAAGTTCAGTAGATTAGAAAAGACAATAGTGCAATATCAAGCAAATTTCATGAGACAATCGTTTTCAACCGTCAATGGCTGCAGTCATCCTCAGAGTGTTGGTTAGGTAGACTTGTGACACGTAATACGATGTCATCAATGTTAAAAAGAGGGCACTGACCTATGTCATGGGTTGTGATCCAGACCACTGCCTGTTAAAAACATTAACCGTACTCGTCCGGGTTACCGCCCGTGCTTGGCTTACCGCCCACCCCCATTTTTATGACAAGACCTTAAAAGTGTGTGTACTTTTGTGAATGTTCGTCTCGCAAAACTAAGATTCCAAAATGTGCGCAACTCGCTTACCTTTCAATGACAATCAGTTTTAGCGGAACCGGGAACTTGCCTTACTATTAGTCCAGTCGAAACATGGCCCTTCGTGCACACCCCCCTCCCCCCGTGCACCCCCCCGGACTTCAACTTCTGAGTTGAATTTTTATGATGGAAAATATGTGTGAAAACGGACAAATGATGTTAACGAGCTGAAAAATGTCCTACGTAAACTATGATTTTTATGAAAATTAGTGCCGCCATTACTGATTTTGCATTATTTCGACTATTTCATATATTTGAAAGAACTAGGTGTCTGGACATATATTTGGTGGGACAAACATTACATTACAACTAAAAGTAAGTGCTAAAAGCTATCTTTTACATGGTACAGGTATAAAACACTCAACATATGGAGCAGAAGTACTGTGTGGGACACGAAAATTTTCTATTTGTATCCAAATTCAGGACTTTGATGTTGACCCTTCCATGAAAACAAACTGACATTGCAGTCCAAAGGTTTAGAAGTAAAGCATACCTTGAATACAAACTAACATCAAAATACACAAATGGCCTGTTGACATGTATGCCAATCGATGCGAATCCAATGCTGGGGACAGGGAAAATTGTACTGCATTCGAAATTAAGGCAGCTATCGACGCAGATGCAAAAATCATCCCTATAAGAAAGCAATGAGGTTGAAGCTTATCTACTGACATCAATGAAAGAACAGTTCTCTTCCCATGTGTATTCTCCATTTAGACTCTATAAGTGAACATGGCAATTTTACAATCTTAAGCAATGTCAGAAGAACAGCAAGCGAAAAACTACAGCAGCTTCATGAAATTCGGGACGAACGTCTCTCAACAGCCATATGATTCTCCACATTGTATGCGGTCCGTGTGTGATCAGATTCCTTCTGTTCTTCCAAGTGAATTGCAAGAAAATGGGTTATCAGACAAAACTATGAACATTTCACTGTCAAACTTCACTGCTTGGCGGACAGTGAAGGCCCAGAGGCACGAAACTGCCAAGTGCACCATTCGCCCCATAAACTATTAATATTGTGCACCATCGTGCTCGTTTTCCCACCTGAGTGCATTTTCTGCAGCAAAACTGAAACCAAGGATACCATCTTCACAAGGAAAGGCAATAATAGCTGAGCCAAAATGAATTACTGTATAAAGTGATGTCTTTTTATTTAAATTTTCATTTCATTTCTCCACAAGGGTGTGAGGTATATTATTTTGTTATAGTTTGCCCAGTATCAAGCCGAGAGCTGTCCCAGATTCACGCTCCTTGTTAAATTCCCATTGTTCTAAAACCCCTCAACCCGCACCCCACTGACGACCCCCTCGACCCACGACCACCTCGACCCACAGCACACAACCCCCTTGGCCCAGTTTAAATAAGCTCGATTCGATCTGAACATAGAACAAGCGCTGACTAACAGGACCATCGAGTCTGGCCGTGAGCTCAGCTGGCTTTTTTCTGATTTTTTTGCAATTAAGAAAGTCGATTTGGCAAGTTTGAAAGCCAAGAGCAGAAAAAAAAACAACACAACAAAATCAAATCAAAGACCTACCAACGTTACAAATGTTGTTCCCAGAAGAGAGTAATCGTATTGTCTGCCCTTCGATGTATGGCAGATTCAAGTTTTTTGGGAGAGTACGAGGAACCCTGAATATGTAATTTCTTCACTAAATATACTGGGGAACCCAATGTTCGTCCGCCTAAGCATAAAACCGACTTGCTGTTGTACTCACCGAATTATTCCACTTCAAAGTTATGATCTGAATAGGATTCGATTTAACTCTCACAGATATACCGCATTCATCGATTCGGAAGTTTTCTTTAATTTGTGCCGAGTTATTTCAAATGTGCACTGCCTTCGGCAGCCATTTTATTGTGAAACCTAAGTTCGTCATATGCTGCCCTCTTTTGTAAAAACTGAGAAACATGCAGAAAAAGGCCAACGAAGTAATGAAAATTGCAACAGCCTGTTTTTATTGACATAAACTCGATTTGAAGCTTTGATGTTGAGCTCTGCACTGTGGTTTCCAATAAAAGCCAATTGGACATTTCAATGCAGTTTAATGGTGAACGTGAGGCAAAAATGTTAAGAACCCAGCGTATCGCATTTGTCTGCGGATTTTTCCTTTGGCCTTCTAGATCCTACTAGTGCCTGGGACAAACAGATACATTGCATAAACAAACCCTGGATCATGTTTTGTGTCCCGTCGGAAGAAAATTTAAATTCGAAAACATCTTCTGAAAACGCACAAAAAAGTGTATTAGTAAAATCTACTGATTTTTAAGTGGTTTTAAAAAACAATCGGTAAACTCACCGATTTTTGTCTCATTACTTTGATACGTGTTTCTCCCGAGAGGTTAGTACCTAACGTGAAGACGAGCACTCCAAATTGGAACGCTAAGTCCCGCGTGGTTGCGCTGCACGCGAAACAAGATGGCGGACGAACTTTGGAGCCTGACGAAAATAGGTAACCGGACGATACATGTTCAAAAACAAACTTAACTAAAAAAGTATCTCGGTTTCATGTAGTATATTGTAAACGAGTATACAACGTGACTTTCTAAAACCGCTCTGAGGTGGTGGCGTGTTACAGCTATCATTAAAGTCTCTTGGTCTATTTACACCAACCTTTTGTCTATTTACACTGTCACAACATTTCGGTCGGTCTATCCTCCGGCCATCGTCAGGTGTTCCTGCGTTCTTAGAAGAGCGAGCACGGATATGTGGTACACTCATCATTGTGTGATTTTTTTGTCCGAGGCAGGGTTTGAACCCACGACTTCTGAAACTACAGATAATTTGACTCAAGCACCTGATCGACCGAAACATCGTAATAGACAAGAGGTCTGATGTAAGTAGACCATGAGATTTTAATAATAGTTGAGTATACAACAGAAAATAATAAAAATATGAAATTATGTGCATTCACGTTAACGTACTATCTCCCTAAGTTTAGTAGAATAATGCCATTGGTAGGTACTCGTGGAACTATTTCCATGACAAAAAATAGCATGCTCACAATCCGCTATATCAGGTCATGCTCTTACGCCACTTTCCGTTTTAACCACCAGACTTGAGCTAGATCAAAGTCTCGTGTAGGTAAGTCTCGTGGGAAAATCGCTTTGAGACGTAATGCGATTTTGAAATGTGTAAAAAGCACAGATGCATCTATTGCCACAGGTCGTGGGGTTTTGGGTCGAGGGGGTCGTGGGTGTCGAAGGGGTTTTAGAACAATCCCTTAAATCCCAGACACTGGGTGAGCCATTGAACATGCCAGAACTCATGAAGTACTGCATGATACCCGTGCCCCCTAGTCTTGGAACACCAGGCATTTTTTCCAAGACCAACAAAGCCTCCATTTCGCATTATCTTCTGAACGACATTGCGCCAGAAGACATTCATTACACTGAGGATGATCTGTTCATCCAATATGGTTTTGTACTTCTCCATACGTTAGCTAATCTCCCTCCAACATGTGGTAATGTCTGTTTACAAGTACTTGATCAAATGGTGTCGAAGAAGCACTTCTTGGTCTCAACTGACAGCTACCACCCTGAATCTCTCAATGCCAGGAGCGGTTGTGACATGGCAGTTCAGAGAAAATAATTTTGGTTGGACCAGCTGCATAAAAGCCGTATGACTTCAAAACTTTTCTTGCAAGCGATGACAAAAAAGCAACTCTGTCAACTGTTACTGCAAATCTGGAGTGGTGAGAAGGCAGTTTCCAGGTAGAAGGAAACTGAGATGGTCATCCTGATTGTAGACGGGCATCTTGTGGTGATGAAGTCTGTAATCTTTTTTCTGAACAGAACTTTCCGATTATTTCTTACTTAACAAATTTGCGATGTCATATGTAATTATAAAAGTGATTTGATGTTTCCGGTTCATACTTGGGAGATCCCACATATCTACAGCAACCTCCAGTACGCTGCCTCACTTGGTACAGAAACGACGTCTTCATAATCCCTGACACTCATGTCTTTGTCATTCTGCTGCAGGCATGCTATAAAGTTGACTTTATATCTAGATACAGGGTCTGGAAAACATCCGCGACTATTGAATCTCTCCGACCTATCAAAATCCTTGGGAAAAGACTACTGTGAAGCTCTACTTGGATTTTGCGTATACACTGGAGAAGATTGCACCGGTGCATTTAAACGTAAAGGAAAGGTTGGCCCCCTTAACAAAACTAGAAAGGAATCCAAAATTTCACCTTGGATTCAGGCAACGTGGCGTTGACTGGGATGTAAGTTGGATGAGTTCAACTGCCTCATGTGTGGTCAGAGTCGTGAGTCATCGAAAGATGCTACTCGTGCCAAGATG
The DNA here is from genome assembly GCA_002633005.1 of Phoronis australis. Classification (NCBI taxonomy): domain Eukaryota; kingdom Metazoa; phylum Phoronida; family Phoronidae; genus Phoronis; species Phoronis australis. The sequence goes on along the minus strand of NMRA01000658.1, from coordinate 199,479 downwards.
TTACATAAAAAGGTTGGTGAAGATGAAATCCTCACAAGTCCAAGATTGACCTTGCTCGACTTCCCTCGTGCCAGTCTGCGGCATAATTTGCATAAAAACGCACGTGGGACACTTTTTCGGCTTATTAACATCTTTTTTTAGTTTTCACACATTTTCTTTGCAAAAATGCAACTTAAAAGTCCGGGGGATGCACGGGGGGCCATTTTTCGACTTCACTATATGGCAGTAAAATATCTGTATTCTCATGCTCTTAACTGAAGGAGACACAATTATTTCCTATGGCTCACGCGCGGAACTCGTGTCAGCAGGTACTGATTACTGAGACAGCACTTGTCAAATGTATTTCATTGCCGTGGAAGAACCAACAAAGCGGTAGTTGACAAGAATTTGAAGTCGGGGCCTACCTTTCTGGATTCCCCGTGACAGTACACAAAACGTCACCCCCCTGAGCTATGAAATAAAATGAGAGTGGTCGGAGGAGCGACACTTGGCGAAATCAACCGAGAAGAAGACGATGGGAACGACGATGAAGGCGGCGATTATGAACAACATTCATGTGACTAGCAAAGAAATAGGCTGCAGTCTTGTTCAATAGCCGGTAAAGTGACAACAGTGCGAGAGCGCTCGGAGGAGCGACACTTGGCAAAATTAACCGAAAAGACGAAGATGGGGAGGACGACAACAATGATGACGATAAAGGTGGCGATTATGAACAACATGATAACATTCATGTGACTAGCAAAGAAATTACTAAGAAATAGGCGGTCTTGTTCAATAGAAGATAAATCAACATCAATGCAGCAAGAGCACTCAACAAAGGAAGTGAAATCAGAAAATCTCGAATAATTCGAAAAGTAGATGTCCTAGCGAAAACTGGAAAAGATCATCTGAAAGCCCTTTTAAAACTCTATATAAATTGATAGTAACGCACAATTCTGTAAATTTTTCAAAAAAAATGAAATTTTGCGTTTTTTTGAAATTCAAAGTCAAATAACTCGAAAACGACAAGTCCGGGAGAAACGTCATTCCAGAACTTTTGAAAGAGCATACTTCAAGGAATCTACATATAAAAATTCACGTCAATTGCTCTTCCTGTTAAAAATGCAACCGCAGAACGATTGAAAATGGGTGAAAATGAGCCACAGCCGCCATCTTGAAAGTGACTTCCAGTTAAACTTTTATAATAGCCAATCAAACGAAACAAACAGGTGACGAGATTGAAAATGAGATTGGTTCACCAATGTGCCCTCTACAGGAAAAAACGTTTTCGGCCAGATATCGAGGTTCGCATGCGCCATGGCCAATAATTCTGCCATTTTTGACCGGATGTTAGCGATTTACCACGCAGTTGTAGTACTTTTGTTCTGTAATAACTGTAACAGGTTTCAGCTCTGTATGTTGAACAATGTGGCCTCTATGAGCATTTGAATCAGAAACCGTAAACAAAATGGCCGCCACGTCCGCCATTTTGAACCCGATCATGACCAATAACAATAGGCTTCCAGGACTTCCAGATCTAAATGTCGTGTGCGAATTTCATGCGAATCGGACGAAAATTGCGACCTGTAGAGTGTGAACAAACAAAAAAAAACTTGACGGCAGACCAACATATTTGTCGGAATTCGGAGAAGTAAAACAAAAAAACAACCACACTCGGTTGGTACATGACCAACGATTTTGGAAACTCCACCAACATTATTTTGGAGGCATTGTTTTGAATACTAGCATACAGGCCATTGTTCTGTGTCATTGCTAAACGCATGTTTATAATGACTCATTCCCGACACCAAAATGGAAGTGTCCAACCACAAGTAACAGCTAAAGAAGTCAACTTGTAATTAAGCGTAAGTCGAACATTCTCTCCACATCTACATGGTAAAAACTTTTTTTGAATTCTTGATTTGCCTGTTGACTTTTTACATGATGTGTTTTTGCTTATTTGCGCAGCTGACAGACCACCCCTATTGCCTAAAAGTAGTATCATCCGATTGTTGAGCACATGCTTTGAACAAATTATGGGAGGTATGTGTTAGCTGTTCAACACAGAAAGAAATCTACAATGTATATAAAATGTTACATTGTTCAAATTAGGTTCAAAGTGCTTAGAAGAAAGACCGGCAGTCAATCATTAGTACCTGTTTGGTTGCCAAAGTAATTAGAGGCAGCATATCTGTACAAAATCACTTGCTTTCCGTAGCAATACATGACGATCTAGCGTAGTCTTGCGTGATCGTACTTTTCTCTCAAGAAACTTGCAATACTGAAGGCATGTCTATCTGTAAGAACACCTTAGTTCCAAGACATGACGAGCAGCGACCAAGGTAGAGCAGCGACCAAGGTAGAGCACTACGTAAAAACCCAAGCACGCTCGGGATCACGGCACCACTGATGTGTGCGCTATTCCACTTCAGGCCATCAAAGTTTGTTAACTTACTTCAATCCTCCGACGTAATATTTTAACTGATAAGCTTGAAGCCTGATGTCAATGTAGATCCGTGACGTTAAAATCGGTCCTTTGTTCAGCAAGCACCCACTTCCAACTTTTCAATAATTTTGATTTTAACCGCCCATGCTTGGCTTACCGCCCACCCCGTTTTTTTAGATTCCCAATTTAAGCGCCCAGGGCAGTAGCCCGGTCGAATACGGTAATTTATTGCAAGCACTAGATTGTGTCTCACGAGATTAGCCTGATGTTTGCAGTGCTGTAGTGGTAAAATTGAGGTAAGTAGGCGCCCAAAGCCCACCGTATCACACTGAGCACTGAACGTAACTTACGGTGTGTAGGCGCTACGTTCAAATGCCAAAAGGTGGTTGGCAGTGCGTAAGTGCGCCTAACCCCCACTACAGCACTGGATATTTGACTCGAAATTATTTAATAAGTGAAAATTAAACAAGAAGCCATTAATTTATGCTTTTATGTGGAAAACATTCTGTATAAGTCTATGCCTCATTTTAAGGACAATAATGTCCCCTAATTTCTGTCACTGTTGCCAGTGGTTCATCATCTTTATTCACAGAAAGTGATGCCAGTGGTTCATCATCTTTATTCACAGAAAGTGATGCCAGTGGTTCATCATCTTTGTTCACCTCAAGTGATGCCAGGGGTTCATCATCTTTATTCACAGAAAGTGATGCCACTGGTTCATCATCTTTATTCACAGAAAGTGATGCCAGGGGTTCATCATCTTTATTCACAGAAAGTGATGCCACTGGTTCATCATCTTTATTCACAGAAAGTGATGCCAGTGGTTCATCATCTTAATTCACAGAAAGTGATGCACAGTAAAAGTCTTACTTCATTTAATTCTGGCAACATTCCACAGTACAGTGGTTCTATTTCGTGTCGCCATCCTGTCAGATCTTTTGGACCGATTGGATCCGAGTTATGGGAGTTTTACCTGTTATTTTGTTTGGTCCATTCGTTTTATTGTTCATAATAACTCGAGGTAAAGTGCCATTAATTTAAATTTACAGTTCTTTGGAAAAGAAAAGGAAGTCCGTTGATATCGGATCATTGGATAGTTCTACACCTTCGGGAAAAAGTAAGAAACAGAAGAAACAGAAACAAAAACACAAGACGTGATTGAATAACAAAGACATGACTGAATTACAATGACGTGACTGAAGAAGGGAGTATCAAAGACCAACAGTGGTTAAACAAGTGTTCACAGATTACGAAGGAGTGGACAACTTTAGGGCAGCAGACGTGCTGTTGATTGTGAGACTGGTGCCCCCAGGTGTACAGAATTGTGTTCGTTAAGAGCCAAGTATCACTTTTTGAGCAAAATTTTTTTAAAGGTTACATTTTTAGCCTGATTACGAGAAGGTAGTCAACGTTGACAGAAAATCCATGCAGTAAGGTCATGTTGTTCAGACGACGACCAGGGAGGGATAAATGTTTGCAACGACAGAACAATTATTTGACATTTCAACTTTAAAGCAGCTCCATGAGAGCAGTCGTCTTTCTCCAAAAGTCTATGCTGACGAAGAATTTGGCTTCTGCCCAGTTGTCATCACAGGGAATTATACTATTGACGTTTACTCTACATGTGACTAAATACAATAAAACTGAAACGTGTCTGTGCTGACAGTCTGCATGATTATATTATGCTACTGTTTTTTCATCGTGTGTGTGTGGGGGGGTGTGTGTGTGGGTGGGTGGCTGGGTGTGGAGTGGGTGTACTAATAATGTCTTACTGAAGATTGATTCTGCTTTATGTTTTCAGTCAAGTGCATTTCCTTTTCTTGTGGTAATCTTACTTATATTAAAAATATGCTTTCTGCCAACAGTTCGTCTAAAATAAGTCTGTGGATTGGTTAAGACTCAACGAGAGAGACACTTTAACAACATCAGTATTCTTGGCTATTAGTAATCTTTTATTAAAATTATCTGGAAAGCTTTTGATTCCATTTTCAAGTTGTATACAACAGGATTTGTATGCAGCTGACACAATTTTAATTAAAAAATACGTGAAAGAGTCCACAGAGTTTATAGTTATCTATTTTGGTAAATTTGTTCAGGTGGGTGGTTCAGTCTTATTACACTTGGTCAATCTTCATAAAAAGTGCACTCCAATCCCAAACTGCAGTCCTTTGTTAACGCTGAAAAAGAACCAAATTCTTCCATTATGTTGGACTACATAAATAGCATTCAGTTCTTGGAGGGATGTTCATAAATACTTCACAGAAATACAGAGTTAAGACTTTACTTTTGGTGAATAAACTGGTGATTAATTTAAAAAACTCCAGCTAATCCAGTTGAATTTCACTGTTAAGAAACGCATTCTCAAGTAGAAGCACTAAACACCTACTTGCAATAAAACCATGCATGACAAAAATTTAGACACAAGGTTCACAGTAATGGCCTAATTTGAATAAAGGAAATATTTATTTGGGCTGACCCTAGTGCCTAGCTACACTGGTAGAATGGTAAAATGCCACTGGAGAAACTTCACGAAATACTAGACCTGAACTCTGGCATTTTACACATTTTGTTTGATTTTGTCAAAATTATTGCACACATTCACAATTTTCTCAATGAGTGACGAGAATAGATTACTTAGACAATTTAAATTGAATCCTGGACACCCAGCACACTACTGAAGCAATACTTCCAACAATAACGTCAACGTTCAAAACTACTAAACTTAAAATTTAAGCTTAAGCAGGACTACAGAAAAATTCCAAATTTGGCCGAGTTTGGAACAAAATCTGCAATTGCTGATTGGAATCCTGAAACTTGGATACTGTACTTTAAACACTGTTCTCCTAAACGCTGTTAAGAATGTTTTAAAATAATGAAGCACCATCAAAATGGAGTTTGGGGAGAAATTGAAAAGTTGCAGAAAACAAAACGGCTCTTATTTGAGATTTGATCTTGAAAATTTATATGAAAAGGAATTTGGTTTGTCCTCGAAATGATTATTTTGCTGTGGTTCTAATTTAAAATTTTTTTCCAAAATTTTACTACAGGTAAATTGAAATGGTTTCTTGGCCCAACCTAGGCCAGACTGGTATTAATCCAACAATCAAGTTCTACAAACTTTGCTTTCAGAAAATCTATACTTCTCTTAACTTAAATTATATAGTATTGGCTGAATGTAGATTTGTCAACCAAGTACTACTCAAACTTAATCCAAGACTACAGGTGTTGTTTACACACCTGTCTCCCTTTGACAACCTGAGAGGCCAACAGTAATTGAGTTCCATGCGGGCCACTCGTCCCATCCGCAGGACAATTCCAGCACCCACCGAGAGGCGAAGGTCCTGGGACATGAGCTGTACGTTGTGCTTGGCTCCATGTGCTGCAACAAAGATATCACCTTGTTAGGGCAGCAATGAAGCAATTAGAAGTCGACTGTAACTACCGAGCATTTGTTCTTGAAATTAACTTTGCTGAAACCAAGACTACTCACCACTCAATGCTCTTTTATATTACATTTTTTGATTCCTCAGAGTTGTCAAACAAATACTGATTGGTATAAGCAAAGAAAATCATTCAGTAGTGGATCGAAGAGTAGTGCAGTAAGCCTAGTTTTGGTAATTGAAGAGCGCATTTTCTAGCCTCTAAATCACTGTGAGCAAGGAGTGTAGTAGACACTGCTTGGTGTGAACATAGACTATAGTATAGTTGTCTATGGTGTGAGTCAGAAATCATTTAGTTTAAAGCTGAAACACATCAAACCTGTCAAAAACTTCATTTAGCTTTACAAACGTTTGGTCATTTAGCTTTACAAACGTTTGGTCATTTAGCTTTAAAAACGTTTGGTCATTTAGCTTTACAAAACGGGTACAACCTGGTTCTGAACTACACTTTAAGATCAGGAATCCAGTTCTCATCTTTCTATTTGAAATCGATCCCGACATTATTTTTGACATTTCCGGTGTACTTTTGAGTGAACACAAGATAAGAGTCTATTATTCTGTGCTCAAGTACATTTAAGCAATAAGTTTCTAGTCGGAAGGTTGCATTTGATGACCCCTATATTCAAGCTAAAAACTCGAGTAAAACCTCAAAATTTCGAGTCCAGACTCCGACTTTTAGCCTAAATGATAGGATCAATAAGTTCAAACTAGGATTAAGAAGTAGAATTACAGAAAATAAAAATAATTTCAAGTTCAATCTTGAGTAAAAAGGTTAGACCAAGGGCCAAGAAGTGAAGAGCTGAGAGACACAAAGACCATGTCCTGAACAGATCCACTACCACAAGAAATTGTAGGAGTGGGGCATTTATCCACCTTCACTCTTATCAGGCTTCTATTGTGAGTCAGTATGCATGAATAATTGGCTGATAAGCCACCTATGGAACTACTTTTGGCTGAAAGGATGACCAGGCCATAAAATGATAATTAGCCAAGACCAGTTAACTAATGCAACAAAGAATGTCATAGCATCACCTAGCCTTGGTGGAAAGCTGTATACTGTATTGGCTCTAATAAACCTTAGAAAAATTCATTTCACAGGGAGGGGATGCTTATTGTAGCCTAAGGCAGTTGAAACCCGGTTTCCGAAACGGGTAAAATCGGAAGCTAGGATCCATCAAATTTACGCTCTGTTACGTATTTGTAGCCTATGACTGTCTTTCTACAAAATTGTGATGCATTGCTATCAAACTCCGTTGTTAAATTATGATCATTTTTCAAAAAATTGTGCTGAAATCCCAGGGCGAAAACTTGCCGACTGATACGTCGCTGAATCCCGATCGTCAATAGGAAAACTTGAATTCTTGAATAAAAATATAGTTTCGGCTCAACAAATTACCCGAAATCTTCATGTTTTACAATTTTTAAAGTTCATGTGGAGTCCAGATTAATTGCGAATAAGTCCAAATCTGCGCTACATCGTACCCCACAACACTAGAAAAATCTCTTGATGAACACACATGTTGTAGTCCCGAGAAGTTTGTTTTGAAGTTCGTCTGCGTATGAAAGTGAGTGCATGTGCAGGTCATCGACGACAGACTTTCTTGTTACCAAAGGCGGAGGATTATGCAAGAAAATGGCGTTTACTAGATTGTTTTTCACTTAAACGGCTGCAACGTGCAAGGTGAGTGCCGGTGTACTCACAGATTTTGTGAGCACAGGTCGACGGTCGTTAGCTCTACAGTGGAATAAAACATAAATAGTCCAACGCTCGATCTACATGTTGAGGACGAGGTGAACTACCCGGGCTGTGAGTCTAACGGAGACACTGACGCAGTGGTCAGCCAGCTCGCTGTATCAAGACTATAGTCAAAATCCAAAGTCGTTTTATCGTGTCCCTGTCAATAATAACGGCATGCTAAAGTTTCTTAATGTTCGTACTTCAGGAACATAACATCACGTGTTTTGTACACATACGCGCACGCCGCAGATCACATCTCGGAAATTTCCGATTTGACGGATGACAGTGAATAAGCACAATGAATTTAAACAACGTCGTTTTACAGCTTGTAAGATTCATAATAAACGAATTTTGAATATTGCAATGCATGTGTTCCAAAATCTAAATAACTTGGGTCCTATATTTTTGTATTCGTGCGCGCCGAATGAAAGTAATCGTGATTGTTGCTGTGCTACAAAATCTCTTATCCTGGGCCGATTTGAAAAATTTAAAGTTGTACTCATATTTGTTTTCGCTCCTCTTTTCAAATATTACAGTAAAAACTACGTAAAACTCTCCATAAAAAGTACAGTCTGCTACGCTAGATTGTAATCAGCTGATCATATCCGCATGAGCGAAGCCAATTATCCTCGCTCATGACTCAATGAATAGAGCAGCTTGGCGGCATCCCTTTGATCGTGAGCCGAGCGCGACTCAGCCAAGGTGGATAAATACGGTCTAGTTCAATCTGCCAAACCCCACCTTTTACCCTGATAGGCGGGGTTTGGGCCAATCTTATTTAGTGGGAATGTTTATAGCATGACTGTGAGCAGACTTTCGTCACTACAGATGCAAGTGAATGGCTGTAGTCAACCAGAGTAGTCGAACCATTGACCATTGAACCTAACTATGATCCAAATCTCCTGCGGACTAGGGTGAATACCAAGATGGTGACCGTTGGGTAGTTAAAAATAAACTGAACGATTTCTTTGATTAATTATTAGATGACTTGAGATCCAAAATAATAAAAATTGCAGCTAAATGTGATAAATAGATAACTCACTCGATTCGTAATCACACTCCAAGTTTTAGATCAACCAGGTGAAATTTACGTGCTTGCTTCAGTGAGCATGTGCTTTTTATATTCCACCTGACATTAGTTTACTATGTTTGAGTCAAGTTTAAACTAAGGTAACTGGCAAAAATCAAAATTTCTTTCCCACAGAAGACTGGTCAAAACATATTTATGTGACCGCTATCCATACACGCATTTCAATAGTTATCCCAATAATAGTAGGTTCACAAATTACACATATTCCACATGAGGACATTCAACTCTGTGTTCTACTTACCTAAATCAACTGTGCCTAGATTTCCGGCATTGAAAAAGAAATGTGAACGGAACAAGTCCCCAAATCCCCCCTTGCTGGGCCTGAATGGCAGAGGTGTGTAGAGATGTGCCCCAGCTAGCCAGTAGGCGTTAGCACCAAGAGCATTACCTGAGAATGACATGACATATTTTCAAGCTCTGACAAGACAAATCTGAGACTTGTGTAAAGTTGTTGTTTTTAGAAAACGGCAAGTGTCACATAACAGTGCTCCCAGATACTGAGAACCAGTTTGATGCACTTTATTCACTTGAGAAAACTGGTTCTCAAAATCCAGGAACCCAACAATTTGATAAGCCAGTCATTTACTGAAAAATGATGATGGAGAAATGACTAGTCATCACTCCTCACTACACTATACACTGGTCATCACTACATTAGACTCTGATCATGGTGAATAACAATAGCACCATCAATGATGGTTGGTCTATTGTAAATACTGAGAATTCCAGGTCGTGTACTGTAAGTGCAAGGTACTAAGCACTAAACTGTGAGGCATTTCAACACAAAATGTTGCTAACAAAAGTCTCAAGGATACAAGATTTGGATTCAAAATGGCCCATATACACCGTCATTTTAAACCACTGAAAAAAAAACAATCCTTGCAACTGGTCAGGCGTGCAATTTGTGCAATACTCGTAACTGGTCTCAACAAGTTGGTCACAATCGAATCACATTATGTACAGTGTGTGAACATGTCAAATCAAAGTAAATGTTTATAGTAAGCACTAACCATCTCTGGACGGACCGATTCCCTTTAAATTAAATCCACGTAAAGTTAGCGGACCACCCAGGAAAAATCTATCGTTAATTCGTAAAGGCCTCTGGTCTTCCCTCTTGAAGAGAGGTCTCATACATCCACCAGCTAAAGACAGCTGCAGAACCTAGAAAATGAATATCATTAATTTCAAAAGTGCTCAGTGGCTCAATAAGTTGCAACCTTTTGTGGCCTGTGGTGCAATTGTTAATTATGGCCTGAAGATTAGAAATGGCCAGTTTGAAAATACATCCAGCTATGTAAGTATGGTGACTGTCTCTCAGTCATCTATTAAATTTGGACTTACTCTATGAAGGGCCAACACATATACTGGGAGTTTATTAAGCGAGTGTTCAACACATAGGCAGAACTCTTATGTATTGGCCATATAGACAGCACTGCCATGTATCGACCAAACAGACAGCACTCTCTTGTAGTGACAAAATAGACAGCACTGTCATGTATTGACCAAATAGCACTGTCATGTATTAACCAAATAAACAGCCCTTTCATGTATTGACCAAATAGACAGCACTTTCATGTATTGACCACATAGACAGCACTTTCATGTATTGATCAAATAAACAGAACTTTCATGTACTGACCAAACTGACAGCACTGTCATGTGTTGACCAAATAGACAGCACTGTCATGTATTGACCAAAGAGACAGCACTGTCATGTATTGACCAAATTGTGAATACTGAAGTCGTACACTTACCGAGTCAAGAGGCAAAGGCTTGTTATATTGCAGTTCCAGGTCGGCCTTAACAAACTCTGTATCACCACCTAGACCAGCTAACTCCTACAAGGGAGACAACTGATACAACACTTCCGCTCCAACAGGCATTTTGCTTCTGTGCAACTGTCAATGTTGAGTTCTTAACTAAAGCGTTTTAGGGTTTAAAAACTTTACCAATCTTGCATTGTAGCTAAATGAGTCCAAATTTTCAAATTTGCATTTTTAGGGTTTGGCCAACGTCAGTGAACTAAATTAAATTCTGAAGTGTTTTCTTGTGTCACAGGTTAGATGGTAAGGAATATTACAAGACCTATTTTATGAGCTTAAATGGCTTAAATCATTTTTCCTTTTCAGCAGCTAAACACAGGAGATACTGTTTTAATCAACTGGTGTTGAAAATAACATTCATCTCATAATACATTTCAAAATAACATTCATCTCGTAATACATTCCAAAATAACATTCATCTCGTAATACATTTCAAAATAACATTCATCTCGTAATACATTGATTTCCAAAAAACATTCATCCGTAAATTCAAAAAAAACTCTGCCAAAACACATTAACACTCAATGTCTCTTTTTGGCCATTATCCTGAATTAAGTAACTTGTGCAGAAAAGCTACTATTACTCCATGCAATGCATTTTGAGTTCAATCAGTTTCTTGGCCGCTATGTTAACAAACATTGCCTACTTTACATTCTGACTCAGCACTTTCCCCAATATTCAGTACTATGATACTTGCCACTTATCGCTTAGAAACAACCAGAAAGTTACTGGGCAAATGAAAAAAATGTTCTAGGAAAATGGACGAACTTTCTAGGAAAGTGGATAAACTTTCTAGAAAAATGAATAAACTGAACTTTGCCCAGGTAACATAAAAATTTAAACATAAAAAATTACAGAAAATCCTCATAACCTGTTGTTATTCATCCTGGGCCAAAGAATGATCTAGCAAGTTTTTAAATTTGTTCACAATTTTTTTTATGAGTTGGGAAGTTTTCAACAATGGCACTAATTAAAAATAGTACTTAAAATCAAATTGAAACTGCTTTAAAATCCATCAATCACAAATATTTTACCTGAGAAAACCTCAATAGCGTTCCCGTGTTAGGTATGATAGGATCGTCCCTTTGATCGCGGACGAGTGTGTGTTTGACAGCAGACTTGAGAGAGTTGCCCATGTTCTCACGTACTGGAAAGGAAGTGGCACCTGAGAGGCAGGCGAGTTCCCGCCACACTCCTTCCCATCGTAGCGAGTGAGAGCCGAGGGCTGAGAGGAACTGAAAGAGATAGATAGCAAATGAACTAGAAAGGGACAAGATATCTAACAGCAACTAACAAAATACCGTTGTTTTTTTGTAAAATGAATGCTCAGTTAGGATGTCCTTGAAATACCTGTCACTGTACCCTAACTCCTAAGATTCCATGATTGGTAGACATAACATTTTCTCCACTTTAATGTGATAATTTGAGCATTGGATGTTATCTATTACGGTAGATGATGCACAAGACCTAAGATATTCTGTATAACAAGGGTCTGCATCATGTCACTTAAAAGTTGGTCTTACGTTCCAGCTTCACAATTGCTCAACTTAGAGTTTACCAAAGTAAGTAATTTTGAGTGCAGCACCGCCTGATGTAGTTTTAAAAATTATCTCGCAGTCATGTGTTTATTCTCAGAAACTTCATTTTTGCTCATGTGAGATCTAGTTATTTCTTAAAAACAGTTGTGTGAAACACAAGATCAAATTTTTGAATCAGTAAGTAAACTTTTCATGACACAGATTCCAGTACAGTTATCTTGAAAAAGCCTTTTCATTTCAAAATATCTCAAGTCGCCACTGTAAAAATACATGAAACAATTCTGACAACTGTGAAGCAAAGTCATCAAACTGACTTCAGTTGCTTCAATGCCAAAGTTTCTCATACCTGTATATCGGCGCCAATACCACGATCACTCCCTCTGTATCCACTCCAAGGATATTCTGCATGGTTTTCAAAGATCCCGGCTGTAAATCTGTTAATAAAAGTTTGATAACATTTTTACCACGGACCTAACGATTAAAAATGTGAATGGTAAAAAGTAGGAGCAGAAATAGGAAGATTTCCCCGAGGACAAATTGAACACAACATTTTCAGTGCAAATAATACATAGTGTGACTTTTCATCACATGAATTTAGAATATTAGCACTAAATGAATACTAACTCATTCAGAAGTATTGGGTATCAGTGCTTGGTTGCATGAAACAGTTCCAAATAGGGTCTCAACTAAGTTCCCAAAATCTACGCAGTATTTGTGGACTTGTGAAAACACTAGTTGTCCTTTCTTATGCAATTTGAGTCTTAGTACTTATCAGAATAAATATTGGTTAAGTAATTAGTAAGAATAGATTCATTTTAAGTTACCCAAAATTTGTGCATAATGTACTTTTAAATCATGGGGTCAGACTTGTTGACATGTACTTTACCGTCAAAATCTATTTTTAAAAGGTGTTTACAACTTTGGGTTCTGGGGTCAAAGTACTCTAGCGATTCTAGAAAATTCCGAGAACAAACTGTAACAGCCAATGATAATTGGATAAGATCATGTGGTTTTTATTAACCAATCACTAAATAAGTAGAATATTATAATATGAGCTTAAGTCAACAAGATATTTAGATGCGCTATAGTAGTTGAAGCATAAAGACATGCTACAGTGTACAGAGGAATTTGTACAACAGAGCCATTCTCCTGGAAGATTCTAAAAACTTGGCAAGGGCAAGGGTTAACGAACAGGAAGTTAACTAAAAGATTGTCACTTGCATTGTGGGAAGTAAGATACTACCTGAAGTGTTGCGTCACCAGCCAGAGACTGTGACCAGCAAGAAGAATCGCGGGTAGAAGAAATTGCCTGCAAGTGTTGCATCACCAGAGATGGTGACCAACAAGTACACTGTCGCTATACAGTGTGTGTAGTTCGAAGATTCACCAACAGGACAGACATCCAACAAGTGGAGAGTCCTAGCTTGGATAGCAGATAAGACATTTGATTATTTTGGTTGATTGATTAAAGTAATCTTTCAAGAGGGCGCTAGCGTAGTTACTCTTTGTAGTTGATTACTTAATTAACAATAGGTTTTACTAGTCTAATTAGGGGTTATCATATAATAAATTAATTACTGGATTTGATCATTCACTCTCCATCTAGACACAATCTCAAAGCATAGCTACCTTTTAAGCAAACCCACCGTCAATCATCTGACAGTACTAAGTCAATTTGAGTCTTAGTACTAATTAAAGTCAATTTTTGTTTTTAATACAAATCGAGAGTGAATTTTACATTGAATTCTCAATATTATTGAAAATAAGTTGTGATCTTCTCATGCAACACCCCTAAGTTAAGGACTAAGTACCTATTAATTATTTTGATGGAATAAGAGCTCAGTTTTTAGCTATATTAATTATAAACTGTCATTTAATTAAAGAAGGGATTATAATAAAGATAAAAAAGGTAAAAAAATAACATCTGTAAGTAAAGAAAGACACAAATACACAAAAGATTTAAGGAACTTAGTAGAGTCCCTATTTGGGACTGTTTCATGCAACCGGCCACAAAATCCAGCCAGGTTCAACTGCTTTCAGCTGGGTTTCATACACTAGACAGCAAACTACATTTCTGTAATTTTTCACCAATTCTGCACAAAAATAAAATGCTTAACAAAATGTGAATCTGAAGCTGATGTATACAACACTCTTTAGACTTAGTATCAGTGAAAATGCCTCAAATGTGAATTAAGAATTAGAGAAGGGTAAGACATATTATTTCACTGATGGAATAATTTTGGAAAATTAATGAGAAGATTAATATGCAAAATACAAGACAGACATTGCTGTGAATACTCCATCGCAGTTCATAGACAACAGATTCACAACTCCGATATTTTCTTATGGAATTTTCAGAGCAAGTGCCTCTTTCCAGTTAGTGAGCAGACAAATTTTTTTGTCGGAAGCAAAACCGTGACTCACAGCAGGCGCTACTCATGAATACTGACGTCACAGTCAACAGTGGTGGTCGCAGCTTGCGCGCAAGATTACAGATTTTGCACAGCGTGAATGTACAGAGTTGGCAGTCCATGCACTATAGTCTACGATTCAATAACAGAATTATGTCACTCACAGGGTGTTAGGGTCGCCTCTAATTGGCTTGACAAAGGATATTCCCGTGCCTCCACTGTTCTTGCTGCCGTAGGTGTACTCTAGACTCAGTCTCTCTGCGCGGCCAAACACATTAGGACACTTCATACCTAACATCTGCAACAACAAGACAGCGACCAATTAAAATAGAGTACCAACAGGGGAGGTAATTATTTGGAAATTTGGAGAAATTACACGGACATTATTTGAATTTCTGGGATGGTTTCAGACGTGTAGCTTACTAGCGGTATTATTTGCAAACCTGATATCAGTAAAAATAGTGAATCCCAAGATGTGTGTGTTAATCCATATTATGTTATCCGTAGTAAGCAGGTTTGATTTTACCATGACTTCCGTGTGACACATTTTAACAATAAAAATGTAATAAGTTTGAATATGCGGGAGATTAGGTATTTATTAATTTTTAGTGGTATTTAGTCCCAGTTGAAATTGACATAGTATGCCTTTTTAGCCTAACTCCAACTGCCAGCAGAGTCAACTTGGACTTGTGAAATCAGTGAAGATTCATAAATTGTCGTAGAATGTGAATTTTTATTACGGAGAACACTTACTGATTATATTAGGTTCACTTCCAGCCCCTATTAGCATCACTATCTGGTGAAGAACACTTCCAGCCCCTATTAGCATCATTATCTGGTGAAGAACACTTCCAGCCCCTATTAACATCACTATCTGGTGAAGAACACTTCCAGCCCCTATTAGCATCATTATCTGGTGAAGAACACTGACACCTGATTCCTTATTGGTCAATCATGGATGAGGTCAACCAGAGTATTTAAATCAGCCGAACATAAAAAGCATGTGAAACCTTACTTGGTGTAACTTGAGAGTCATAATACAGATGATAAACAACGGGTTGTGATCACCATGCCAACTGCTCACAATGTCACCGATGATAAACAACGGGTTGTGATCACCATGGCAACTGCTCACAATGTCACTCCAACAGAACACATCACTTTGGTTAACAGTACAGTTGTGCTTCTACATTCGTATCTCATAAAAGATCCAAAAAGGAACAGCATGTAATTGAAATCACTGAGTGGCAGTTGAATAAATATTTGTTTCAGAAATATCACAGAAAATAAGAGAAATAACAATTTGAAATGCTGAAATATGCACATAAATCACATTGTAGTGCAGTGTGGTAAAAATCTGACCAAATGGCCTTGTTTTGAGTAATTCACAAAATTTTAATGCTAACAGAGGCTAGACACAAGACTATGCTTTGAATTTTAGACTGAAGATATCCTTTCCCTGCGCCCAACTCACTAAACTTCCTTCATTAGTGCCCACTAGTGTATTGACCCCTCCTGTGACCCGACGAGTCTCCTCAACCTCCAAAGTGACCTCATAACCTGTGGAGCCGCCTCGTGAGTCTGAAATCAAACATTTTAAATTGTTTACAAGTCAGAAATTAATTCACAATGTTAATGTCTTCAAACATTTCAGTCAGTAAGCAAGCTATGACCTGATGCTTGACTTTTACCTTCAGTGTCAATAAATACAATTTATTAATTCTAAAAACCAGATGTCTAATGAATATTCACTCTGACATGATCTCACAATACAAAATGCACTGACTAAAAATACTGCAAAAAGGGAACCTATTTTCACTAAAAATCTAATGGAGAATAAAATTAAATCAAAATAAAGAAATCTTAAAGTTGTTAACTATTAATGTGGAAAGACCCAGTAAACAGCCATCTGAAGCTACTCAGTCTCAGCGCTCAGTCTCAGCACTCAGTCTCAGCGTTCAATCTCAGTGCACAGTCTCAACACTCAAGATCTGACACAAGATGGACTAGGAAAATTTTCACTCGTTCCTATCTAGGAATAACAACGTAGTCGTGAGATACAGATACTCACATACCTTGTAAATAGTTTTCAAATAATTTGGATGTCAAATTTCAACAAACCTTTGGCATACAAAACAGCACCTAATTATCGAATGCTTTACGACTGGAACCCATTTCAATCCCGCCTAAATCTCGACAAAATTTCGACAGGTATTGTCAGGTGTACTTTGTCGAGATCACGGCAACTTACGGTGCAAGTCCATTGTTCATAAACAAACAATTAGAATCTATGCCATGCGCAAGGACACACATTAAATTTTCACCAAAGTTTGACAAAAATGCTGTTTTATTGAGACAAAAGTTCAATAAACTAAAAAATAATTCTGACAAGAAGTTTGCTGCTAGTTTGACAGAGTCTGACAGGCTGCATATTGTTTTAAAACAAACTGTAACTCCGACACAGACAGATGCAGTTTCAGCAGACAGTTAAACTAACAAAATGTAGATTTCGATGTTAAGGGTCATTTTTCTCATTGAGTTTATAAAGACCATGGTTTCCGCAATAACAGGAAATGGATGGAATTCACAGATGAATCTTAAATTCTTTCACAGAATTAAAAGACTTTGAAAAGCATTAGATTTTACGCATTTCAGTAAGCCAATAATTCTGTTTTTTTTTTAATTACTGAAAACTACAAATATTGATCAAATTTGACAAATCTGTCTACAGTTCAATTGACGATCGTCTTGCAGGCATGTTCAATTGGTTGTTCATACTGTCTGAAGGTGGCACTCTTCTTTTTCTGGTTTTAAGAAATGATAAACATGGTGTGCAGCATATCATCGATAAAACAGAGCTGCATCATAATTCAGCAGAAAAGTAACTAACTTCAGATCATATTACAATTTTTATGACTGAAATAGTAACAGAACTTTGTAAATATTACAAAAAACAAATTTTATGTTTCCGAAAATGTATTTTGCTGCTTTGAAAATGGAAAATCATGGTCTCCTCAAGCAAATAAATGTTAGAAGTACAAAGCACAATCCTGACACAGAACCCGTGTTTTTGAATAACACCTGAACTGTTGACAATATAACCTACAAACCTTTACATGTGTCCACATAAATCCCAATATTCTTAAATACACCCAGCTGGTCTAGTCTTGTTTTGGCTTCATAGGATCTCTTTATCATCTGAAATCAGCCAATCAGAAAAGTCAATCATAATACTACCCAACTTCAAACAAGACGAAAACTGAGCACACAAAACATCCTATATTTCATCTAAATTATCAGATTCGTTCAGGATCATTGTCTTTTTAATCTTCAACACTTTTCTGATAGAAACTATGAATTTGAAATCTAGCACTAATTTGCTATTCTAAAATGAAAACCCAGTACAACAACCTAGTATTTGTGCTAATTCTGGACAGAAATCATTTGAAAGTCCACACAATCATTCATGACTTCAAGATTCTAGACAACTAATGGACAACTCTAATGCAAATAATGGGCTACAAAGCAATGTTTACCCAAGATTTCATTTCTTAGAAAGCATTCCCACTAAGCCATCAACTGAAATGTTACTTACATCTTCAAAGTTGTCAGACTTCAAAATATCCTTCACTTCACGTACGACAAAGTCATTTTTAGTTCTTTTTAGTCCATCTACATGCACTTTTAAGACTTTTGCCTGAAATGGTTAATTACGTAAACGACATTACACTACAGCACACCATTTAAATTATGCAGTTATGTAAGAGTCATACAGTAACCAATGATGACAAGGACCAAAAAATTAAAGAAGGTTATTAGATAATATTCATTTGGATGATTATCAAAGTCAAAAAAATCAACAAAAACATTTCTCATAAACCTTCAGTTTACCTGACGGCTAATACATGCTGAATAAAGGCATAAAGAGCTCAGTGGGAGACAGTGCCATTCAACTTATTACACCCTCAAGTAAGTAAACATTGCTGTTAAATTTGTGGCACCTACAGTACACATCACAAATTTTTGTCCGACCGGTCGGAAATTGGTCGACGACCGGCAGCCGACCAACAACGGTTGGCTATGAGCCGTCTGCTGAGTCACCTCTGTGGTCGGCACTTGGGTCGAGTAAGTGGTCGCCTAGTGTAGACGACCAATTTGGATTAAGCGTGTCCTTGGTCGGCAATTATCATTTTATGACTTAGCGGGTGAACTTTGGCCAAACACACATTTAACTGTTCGCTGTTCATTCACCAGTAGCAACTCTGGTCTTGACATCGGTTTATCAACTTAAGTTCAACTATTGAAAGGAGGTAAAATCGAATCAACCTACAAATACGAAGTGCGTGACATTACACCAGCCTAAAACTTTATGTTGAATTGATGACGGCGTGGTAAAATCAAACGTTAAGTGATATCGCGGAAGCATAATTTCTAACTTTAGATATGAGACTTTTTATACAGTACATTATTCATAAAAACAAGCACGAAATTTGAAATTTTACAGTAAAATTGCATAAAAATCATAATACAACGCTGGATGTTTTACGACCTCAAGTGTTTTCATAACGCGGAATGCTCAACAAGCAGCACGCATTTGCACTCATCCGTTATTGCTCTTGATCATCACTTCACCACGCTGTATATTGCGCTTTACCACAGATAACTATTTTTTATGTCTGTATAATTTCTTAATATGTTGGTACAGCAATAGAACCCAAGTTTATTTTAGGAACAACATAAACAATGGTTTGAACATAGCGCCGATATTAAGATCACGGGCGCATGAAAACGGAAGACTGTGATCGGTTTATAGTGCCATCCATCATCATTCTGAAGTTGTTGTCACTTTCGCAGTAAAAATTGTTTCGAAGCTAGGGCCTTCCAATCTAGCCAGCTAGCTAGCTGTATGAAGACTATTTTCAAAATAAAGCAAGGTGCCACTATTGAGCTCAAGCAGACCTCGAAATTTCACACAGCCCGGATAGTTGCGATCGTTACCTCGTCGTGAAGCTTGTATTAACATGAGCTAAAGACCGGCGGGTGTGCATGCAAAATCTGGAAGTCAATTGACATTCAACTTGCCCGTTACGGCCGTTTAAGCGAAAAACATCTGAAGTCATCTTCTTGCGTAATTCTCTGCCTTTTGTAACGAAAGAACGTATGTCGTCGTTTTGAAAAGAGTTCATTCGTGACACACGCCACTTCCAAAATGTTTTCAACATCTCCCATTTGATGATGAAAACATCTCAGCAAAATTTGTTCTCAAATTCGGTTTACTGATATCAAAATTCCCAAAAAATGTAATGAAGTGAAACCAATTCTGATCATTTGTTGAGACGTTTACGCAATCTCGAGGGAGAACGTTTGATTGAAGAATCTGGGAAAAAGAAACTGGCTAATAGGTGACGCAATATTTCATTGCGTCGAAAGTCGACGTAAAAGATCACACCATAACTTTAGCAGCAGAATAATTGTAGAAAACCAATTTTTGCAACGCTGGTAAATAATTTAGACTACTCTAGGAAGATTTTATTCAGTCAGTTTTTACCCACAACGGCGCAGATTTGTATATTTAATTTAGTAAACAGCTTCGCACCAAGGCTAGAGCCTTCCGAGCCCTTCGGCGTAAGAACACAATACTTGGCATTTCGCATATACTCCAAGGGGTAAAACTTTGAAAATAATATTTTCGGGGTAACTTGGTACATGTAGTCCTAAAGAAAGTAGTCTGTGTTTTCATGTAGAGCGTAAAAATGATTAACCCGGTGATTCAAAAAGAACACTCTTGCAAACGAAAACGCACACAATTTCCAGTTCTATTACACAGGTTAAAAAACAACTTCTATAAGTTTATTGCATCAATTCTAGTGATCACCAGGGCAAGTCAAAACTCTTAAGGGAACGCAATTTCAAACCTTTGGCATGAATCAGTGATATAAAAATGTATTTAGACCGATGTTTATTCATCAGCAATGTAGACACAACAGTTACAGACACCGACTGCGTTTGTTAACGTCTTGTGGCAATGATAAAAATAATTGTTTTTACTATGATTGATAACAAGTTTTACTCTGATGAGGTATGATGCAATATGCAAGCCTAATATTGGCAGTTGCAAAAATATTTACTGGGTTTAATGAATCCGTTTGTTATGAACCACTGCAAAAGTATGATTACTAATTGTACATTCGAAGCACGCCTCATTAGAATAAAAACATACACATGCTTGATGATCCTGGGAGTACCTCTATTACAGGCATCAATGAAGATACATAGTTGTAAGGCTTACATAATATCACACTGAGCCATCTACACAAGGCATATACAAAGGATACAATATTTCAAAAGAAGCCACAACTACTCGTTTTTCATGGTCATAACTACTCATTTTTTATAGTATTACTAAATCACCTAGATTTAAATAAGAAGTTACATAGTACGATGCTACACAACCTGCTCTCCCAAATTTATGGAAGGCCTAAGTGGAAACATTTAACGACATATATTTTCTATGCAAGATTAAAACCAAGCAATACATGTTAACTTTCCTGGACCAAAAATAAATATCTCAAAACAGAACTTTTACTTAAGCAAGAATTAAAACAATCCAATACATTGAGATTGTTTTCACACAGAAGACCAAAAAACAAATCAAGACCACAATTCACCACGTCAAGAATGAAAATTTATCACATCAGCACCTATAATTTATCACGTGAGGACCAAAAATTCTTCACTTCAGGATCAAAATAAAATACGACCGAACTGAAAATTTAATAAGTCAGGTTCAAAAACTTACCATGTCAGTAACTTTCCCCGCCAGGACACCACGTCACCATCCCCAAGCATTGATCCTTCAAAGTCTAATCCACGTTTTACAATAGATGCCAATGTATAGGTACACACTGAATTGTCATCATTGCATAATGGGTGATCACATAGTCTCCGAGCATGAAAACAATTCTCTCATGGCGTGATAAGTTTTCTGACGCAATAAATCCTGGTTGCCAATTGTTTTTGTTTCTACAGAGATTTCAGTTCCTGAATAGAAAATGTGTGTTCTGGATTTTTCTGCTTCAACTTTCCATTCAGCTAACTAGTGCACAGCACAGAGATTTTAATATCCCGTGGCGGCTCCACTGCAGCAAATCACTTCTGGTACGACCTTCCGTAAATGACGTTCGTATTTTGCACATTTCTTCGGGGTAACAGTTTTTAAGAGCTATATATTTATTGGACAAGTTTCTGTTTGGTATTCGGTTTTATTTTCTTTCTCAGGTAGTCCTTCAGCTCATGCTCTGAAAGTTCTGAAAACGCAACTCTTTCTTTACGCAGATACTTTTTCTGCCCGTGGGCACCCACTCGCTGAATTCATTAACCAAACATTTATTTTTGAAAATGCCCTCAAAAGTGGACTTTTTTAAAACACCGTGTTGACCATATTCGTCAGTGTAGAAAGGCGAAATGAACAAATTTGTACACGATGCTCAAAGCACTTTTGTGGACATACGGAAAAGCCAACGTCTCTTTCTTACAATGCTGCGTGTGCTTGGCATTCCTGATAAAGTGCTCTCATGTTGGAATTTTTTTTAAGATTGAGCACCGTTTCAAAAAATTGTATTTCTTCTTACAGCTGCAAATAGAAGAATTATTTGGCGATACAAGCATGATTTTTTTATTTTCGCGCCAAGTATGTAGTTGCCACTTGTCATTCAGCGTCACTTACTACCTGAGGTGGCCGGATCATACGCTAAAAATATCACCAGACGCTTTGCTTATTAAAAGTGCACCTTGATGTATTTTCTATCATTTTTTCGACATCGCAATTGCTTTACCAAAGATTCGCGCACATATGCCGCGTAGAGACAAATACCTCTTCACCACCTATTCACATCTTCGCGTTCACAATTGTTTTATTTTACAAAAAATATTTATTTTTGGAACAACGTGAACGACCAACTGATAGGGGCCTATGTGTACATGTAATTAGCCCAGATTGTAACGTCACCGATACATGAAAACGGAATGCGCAAAGCTACAATTGGCTGTTGCTTCAACTGTGGTCATTCCGTGTTTGATGTCAGAGTCTAAGTTTGTGGAAATCGTAACCATAGTATGATTTCGAAGTTAGAGCCATCGAAGTCCGTAGGTTAAGGGCATACTAGACCGTGAATTTCGCATCTGTACTGCAAGGGTCAATATGAAATTAAAAGTGAGAGCTCGGAGTGAGAGCTCTTCGCGGTGTAACAACTCACTCACTATCCCATTATCATGGGTGCGTGATAGGAGACCCGTGAATAACTTAAAAAATGCAAAAAGATGCAGTTTGGCATTACACAAACAAAATCAATTGTGGGCGAAGACTGTCAAAAATAGCTGCGTTTACAAAATGACTAGTGTTGTATTGACCGGGAAGCAGCCAATCTAATGCAACTTGTTAACCTCACAAGTCAAATTAAAGATCAAATGTAAAGAAAACTTTCACGTGTTTTTATCCAAAACTTATTGCATTGTCCATAATCCAATCTTTACTATTACCGCTTGCCTTCAACCTTCCAATTAGTGGTGTTACAAAACCGATGGGAACTCAATGTAACCGAGACAGTAAAACTAGGTTAATTTATTTTACCCTGTGCTAAGATAAATATGCATCCACACGCAAAGTGGTATCGGCCTGACAACCTATTATGCAACTGCTACTCTAGCCTAAAAATAGCTAATGGCCGGTCGGCTGAAGGGTCGGCTGGGGAGTCGCCTTATGAGTCGGCACTGCGAGCGGCTGCCGGTCGGCTAATTTTTAGCCGGTCATCGACCAATTTCCGACCGGTCGGACAAAAATTCGTGATGTGTGCTGTAGGAAGCATAATGTGTTCTGCCTTATAGTAACATCAGTATAGAGTTGACCACGTTACATCAACGTGTTCAAAATGCATTATTTTAACAGACCTAAATTCCAGTGTCTCAGAGACCAAAGGCAGCACAGGAAAGGGCAACTGCAGCACGTGAACAGGACACTAATGAAAGTTAATTAATTCTATAAACAATACTTACTGGAACATTTGCTAAATCTACCTCCCTGCTGTCTTGTTGTGAATTGGCCATGTTCATTGTTGGTGACTGGAACAAAATAGAGAATCCTCATTATTAACAAAGTCAAATGAATGTCATTATCATTAGACCTTGTGACAGTTCAAAGAAGTGAAGCTAGACAGAATTAGATTTATCTCAAAGCTACAGCTTAAGATCTCATACAAAATAGGACTCCCCCATAATGCAGCCACACCACCTCAAATAGAATCTAAACATTTTCTGCTCTAATTTTTTTGTGAAGTCAAGATAAATGCCTCCTAGTATATTATGTACGAGTTTCTAGTCTAAGTTCGAACTTGATGACGCCTAAATTCGAGCTACAAACTCGAGTAAAACTCGAAATTTACAGAAGTCATTATGTATTAGAGCATAGAATAATTGGGACTTATTGCACAAAATTAAAACAGAATTTGACAAAATAATTTTATCAGGTCTGAGTAATTTGGTCTTGTGGTGAATCTGCAATTAGTATAGCAATATAAAGGCCTCTCTTAATCACTCGCCTACGGGCAATTGCTCTTTGGTCGACTGGTTAGGACGCCTGACATTGAAGCAACAGGTACCGGGTTCGAAACTTGGACAAGGTGATTTTTCATTACACTGGTACCAACCTCAGTATGTACTCACAATGACATAAAGGGACCACACAGCCTCCTGAGTTTGATAATGTCATAATGGCTGAGGAAGCAGATGTAGAGGGGACCGATCTAATGTTGAGTTGCAGGCGGCGTGACACGGCCTAATCATTGAATAGGGAAGTGTCATGAATCTGCAGTGAGTGTAGTAATATAAAGCCCTATCTTAATCACTCGCCTATGGGCAATTGCTCTTTGGTTGACTGGTTTAAGGACGCCTGACATTGAAGCAAGAGGCACCACGTTTGAAACTGAGAACATACACCTAGATGATAGTTAATTAGTTAATTTCTATATTAAATTATTTAACTGGACCATGATGCGCTCAAAATTATTTGGCAATTGTGATGTCGGAGTGCAAGACCAAATTTACGTCTCAAGGAACTGATGAAACAGACCCCTGGTGGTTAGGAGCAAAAACTGCATGTTCGGCGAAGTCAGTAGTATTTGGCTTAGCCAACACAGCTAAGTTGCTGTAACCATGTCCATGTCGGGCACAACAAGTATCGCGGATTACTGTGCGACAATCTGATGCCCAACCTTCCATTTCACTGTCAATGAACAACCCCAATCAAAGGTCGCTAAGTAACCAATCGCAGGGTAGCTAGCCATCGACAAGCCGGTAGTTACCCGGCCCTTGGAACACAAGTTTGCATATATTTCGCGAATCAAAACATTCCATGTCAAGGCTCGACGCTATTAAAATGGCCAGGTCGCATTTTGCGACCTAGCCAAAATCCCAGGTCGCATTTTCAAAATCCAGCTCGCATTTTCAAAATCCAGCTCGCATTTGTAAATGCCAGGTCGCAAAATTTTCCCGCCATTTTTACGCGCCAAAATAGATTTTTTAGATCATCGAGAAAATGTCAAGATTATGCTCTTACCTGCAGCGTTAAATACTCACAAATTTCGGATCTCAAAATTAACTTCATTCATGCAGGTATGGCCTTACTGTTCTTCACGACCGCCATTGAAAGACCCTAGAGCGCAAGGCAAGTTGCCGATGTGAAAGTTGAATCAGTGCTCTCTAAATGACTTGTGCATTCGAGTATCTAAATTTGCGATTTGGAAAGGGAGAAAATGCCCGTTGAAAAAGTATCCGGGATTTTGTTAGATCTGGCCTGCAAAGGCCTGTCATCAAAGTTGTTAACGATTCAAACTAACTCGGGTAATGGCGAATTTGCTCCTCAATACCTTCCAAGTACTGGTCAGTCACAAAACGACACGCATGTCACTAGTGTTGACTTTCTTTCCGAGGTATAAAACAAAGCTGGGATTTGGTTTTTCATATTGTGAAAAGACGTTTTTGAAAACTGAAGTTGTGTAAAATGAAAGTGACACACCATATAAGCTGCGTGTCAATCTTAAACCACACGTGGTCGTTTGTAGTGCACTATGATGGGCGCTATCTTGAACTGTGGGCGCTTAATTGGAAATTCTCAGAATTTAAGGGGGGACTTTTAATAGATCAGTGAGCGCTTATTGTGAAACACTTTAAAGGTAGGGAGTAGGCTTGTGCGTGAGCATAGTTGTTAACATCAGTGTTTGCGGTAATAAGATATTAAAACGCTACAATGGTAAGAAACGTTATAATAATTTGATTTTGCGAGGCAAACTCCATCTAGTAGGGGTGACTTTCTGGATATCGTTACCACCTACATTGTACCCTTTTTAGCCATCCGGAATGATATTGTTTTTAACTTTCGCTTCAGCCGGAACAAGGTTGTTCCTATAGGAGTCTGAACATTTTACGGCGACGGTGGTTCGGGGAGCGAAAAGTTGCCGGGGGGGGGGGTGTATAAAGAGAAGAATGAAAAGTTCGCTAACTGGAACCACAATTTCGCATCTAGTGGTTGCAATAGCTGGCTACGGGCATAGAATACAGGGTTTACAGAACATCGACCTTGGGAAACATCGGAACAGGAAAACGTCAATTCTGGGTTATATCGGTCCCGGGACATCGGGTCTTTTATAACCGCTGGGAATCTCAGTTAATTTTCAAATAAACCAGAGCCAAGCCGGTATACTCTTTCATTTAGGACTGTCGCTGCTCTTTGAAGTGGTGCGCACGAGTGAGTTCACGCACTTGAATCGCTGGAGTAAGTTGGCAACAACGTGTGAAAGACAAATCATATTTCGCGCACGTTTCCCCAGAAACAAGTAAAGGGTTTGAGAATTTCTTGGCAACTGAAAGTAAAGACGTGACCGTCGTTTGGCGATTAATAAGGTTGTCATTTTCACTTTGGCTGTCTTAATACGAAAAGGAGAAGCACATCTCAGTCGTGATTGTCTGCCGGGACCGCTTGCGCGCTAACGGTACCGCAGCCGGTGCGATATCAGGGATATTGTCGTGGATATTTGGTACATGTAATAAGGACATCTTATGTGAAAAATAAACATTTTTGTCCACCACAAAGTTTGGTAAGTTGATCGCTTAAGAATTAGAAGAAACACCGT
This sequence comes from Phoronis australis, assembly GCA_002633005.1. Lineage (NCBI taxonomy): Eukaryota > Metazoa > Phoronida > Phoronidae > Phoronis > Phoronis australis. Next base: position 172,832 of record NMRA01000658.1, on the reverse strand, counting down.
TGTTTTGTGGAGTTTTATCACGTGTTTTAACACTGCTTAAAAGCAGTGGCCCGAAACTTTTTTCGGCGAATCCGGGAATTTACAAAAGTGGCCTAAAGTGTTAGCCAATGAAAGGCGTCAAAGATCGATTCTGCATATCCCATGTTCACGCGACTTGCTTGCAAGTCATCGGGAGGGCTGTTCTCGGTTAATGTTCTTTTGAACTTGGATTGGCAACAACCAATTAACGGTCGGATTAACAAGAGCTGCTTTGTATTTGTCAGGTAGCTGTTGAGAAGTGTAAAAACTCAGCTCGCATTCGTTGGAAATTCCAGGTCGAATTTTGCGACTTGATACGAGCTCACAAAAATCTCAGCTCGCATTTCCAAATTTCAGGTCGCAAATGCGACCTGCAGCTCGTTATGTCGAGCCCTGCATGTAGTAGGTGCAAGGCCTAAATAAACCAAAACACAATTGTCATGAATTCTCATGAAGTTAATTAAGTGCAAATTTCATCATTTCCTATGACGTACAACTATCCCAACAAAACAGTTTATGTTATATAACAATTTCGGACATCTTGTGTTGTTGTTTACTATGTCACTGACCAGTGCCCACTCATAGTGAAACCCTATATGCCAAACAGCTGTCCAGACTCCATTCATGTTTATGAGTTGGATGAAATCACCGGAACTCTCAATATTGTTGTTGTTTTGCACTCACAACCCACACATATTTCTATTCACTATATATATTGTAGCTAGAGTTAATAAACTTTGTGTGTCAGTAGAAACTCAACAACTGTGTTAGTTTTTATGCTGCTCTCCATCGACTTGCTGTTGCTACCTTGTCAGCCAACAATCTACCGTTCAACCAAGAACCGGGTAACCCCCAACTATACTACCACGACCATCCCCACACTTGTGGAATCTGTGTCTCCACATTGCCGATATTTCCATCAACAATGCCAGATACTAACCAACACAGAAAACATCTGGTCGTGAAAGAAGTTGGCAGTCTAGTAGTAGTAATAATCTTTATTTAAAAGTCGGTGAGCTTTAACAATGAAACGTTAGCACAAGTGCTACTATTATCCGACAAATTTAAAATCTACAAAATGAACAGAACTAAAGTACTAGCTAATTCTACAGTACGGAGAATATACAGAACTTAAACATAAATATAAATACAAAAGTGCACATACATGTTACGGAGTGTGTAGGCATCCATAGCAGTTTTCACAAGAGCAGATCTCAGAGAAAAAGTCATGAGCAAGAGTGACAAATTCATTTAAGGTAGTGTATCACTGTATGCAGCAATACAGGACGTTCCAGAAAACAATCTTCATTCCCTACACCATTTTATCAACAGCACCTCTGCCGCAAAAGTTAATGCCGTACGAGAGATAAGACGTTAAAAGTTAACCTTTTGACCTAATTTTCAATTCATGACATTTGGAAGTGAGATTAGACTAGTCTCTGAAGGTTCCTTGCGGCAGAAGTGGAAAAAGACGGAGTCATATTTTTGGAAGTGCCGGACAGATTTCTTTGTTGTGAAGGAAAGACCCATGAAAAGAACAACTAGCATGAATGTGTGTTATAAATTTTGAAACAACTGTGAACGTACAACACTCCAAATTTCCTTGAATAACCAGCACATGTCGTGAGTGGCACTGGTTTCCGACTGGTCTGGGCTGACTGGCAGGTATCAGTCAAGGAAATTCGTTGCTAAAGCTTTACTGATTGTATGATCGCTTCTATTGAAGCATAAATCTATTACAAGAAACATTTGCCAATTCTGTATACCTTTGCATGCACAGCACCCATTACGTGCAGGTTAACTTCGCAAAATTTACTTTCATCCCCAGCTTGCGTTTGTTGTTCATGTGTGACCTTGACCTTCTAACACGCTCGTTAACTCTTCGAGAGCCGTTTTCAGAGTTTCGAGCAAATAAACTTTTAAGACAAAAAATAATACACGAATAGTCCGTATTTTATAATGATTGATTTCGTAAAAATATGCATTAAAACGTATCCAACTTAACTTTTTAAATCAATTGTCGTTCACGTCACTTTACGGTAACGCCGTGTTTTTGTCAACAGGAGGAGTTATAAAGCTCACAGGAGAAGCTGGAGAAGTTTCGAGAAAGCTTGCATTACAGAAACCAACGGTTCTCAGTAAACATCTGTGTTGTTGTTAGCGCGTTGGTACTCTTGGTAGGTGTGGTTTACAGCAAAGATTCCTTAAAGCAGCGCCAGCCTTGCCTTTTCTTGTAATTCCCTGCTATTATTTGGCGCATCCGCAACGCCGTCTTCACTCAGTCATATCACAGCACAGGCACCGTTAAGACTAAGTAGCCCTCTACAATATAATATATTATATTGTAGAGGGCTACTTAAAGGTACCTGTGCTCATACACAGTAATGTCTGTAGTAAATGTCGACGTTAGTCTCGGCTGTGGCGTCTCTATGTTGTGATGTCCTTTTCGTGTCAATGTTGGTCTTGGCCTGGTGCGACATCTAACGCCAGAAGAGCCCAGCCGAGGTCATACTCCGATCACGTGACGAGTCAACCATCGAGACCACGTGACAAGATCGTCTGGGCCTTCTGGAGTTCGCTGCCGTCCTGTGCGGACGCAATGTGAGTATCCTCCAGATTGTTCTCTTGCACCGTGTTAATAGGCCCGAACTTGTGTGTCCTCTTGGCCAACCGACTCCACATTATTACAACATGTCAGTAGATACTGCCTGGGTAGAAGTTCACGATCAAACCTGTCTAGACTCCAGCAATGGTCATGGATTGCAGATGAAGGGAGAAAGCACGTATATTTTTTTAGCAATTTAATGAATGACAAAAGGCTCATAAAATGAAGCAGGGTTCGACATAACGAGCTGCAGGTCGCATTTGCGACCTGAAATTTTGAAATGCGAGCTGAGATTTTTGTCAGCTCGTATCAAGTCGCAAAATGCGACCTGGAATTTCCAACGAATGCGAGCTCAGTTTTTACACTTCTCAACAGATACCTGGCAAATACAAAGCAGCTCTTGTTAATCCGACTGTTATTTGGTTGTTGCCAAATCCAAGTTCAAAAGAACACTAACCGAGAACAGCCCTCCCGATGACTTGTAAGCAAGTCGCGTGAACATGGAATATGCAGAATCGATCTTTGACGCGTTTCATTGGCTAACACTTTCGGCCACTTTTGTAAATTACCAAATTCGCCAAAGACAAAGAAAGTTTCGGGCCACTGCTTAACACGTGATAAAACTTCACAAAACAACGGTGCTTCTACTAATTCTTAAGCGATCAACTTACCAAACTTTGTGGTGGACAAAAATTAGATTTTTCACATAAGATGTCCTTATTACATGTACCAAATATCCACGACAATATCCCTGATATCGCACTGCGGCACCGTTAGTGCGCAAGCGGTCCCGGCAGACAATCGTGACTTAGACTGAGATGTGCTTCTCCTTTTTATCGTATTAAGACAACCAAAGTGAAAATGACAACCTTATTAATTACCAAACGACGGTCACGTCTTTACTTTCAGTTGCCAAGAAATTCTCAAACCCTTTACTTGTTTCTGGGGCTACGTGTGCAAAATATGATTTGTCTTTCACACGTTGTTGCCAACGTAAAGTGTTGGCCTACTCCAGCAATTCAAGTGCGTGAACTCACGCGTGCGCACCACTTCAAAGAACAGCGACAGTCCCAAATGAAAGAGTATACCGTCTTGGCTCTGGTTTATTTGAAAATGAACTCAGATTCCCAGCAGTTACAAAAGACCCGATGTCCGGGACCGATATAACCCAGAACTGACGTTTTCCTGTTCCGATGTTTCCCGAGGTCGATATTCTGAAAACCCTGTACTCTATGCCCGTAGCCAGCTATTGCAACTAAACGGGAACTAGATGCGAAATTGTGGTTCAAGTTAGCGAACTTTCCATTCTTCTCTTTATACATCCCCCCAGCAACTTTTCGCTCCCCGAACCACCGTCGCCGTAAAATGTTCAGACTCCTATAGAAACAACCTTGTTCTGGCTGAAGCGAGCAGTTAAAAACAAAATCATTCCGGGTGGCTAAAAAGGGTACAATGTAGGTGGTAACGATATCCAGAAAGTCAGAAAGATGGAGTTTGCCTCACAAAATCGTATTATAACGTTTCTTACCATTGCAGCGTTTTAATATCTTATTACCACAAAAACTGAGGTTAACGACTATGCTCACGCACAAGCCTACTCCCTACCTTTAAAGTGTTTCATAATAAGCGCTCACTGATCTTTTAAAAGTCCCCCCTTAAATTTTGAGAATTTCCAATTAAGCGCCCACAGTTCAAGCTAGCGTCCATCACAGCGCACTACAAACGACCGCGGGTGGTTTAAGATTGACACGCAGCTTATATGGTGTGTCACTTTCATTTTACACAACTTCAGTTTTCAAAAACGTCTTTTCACAATATGAAAAACCAAATCCCAGCTTTGTTTTATACCTCGGAAAGAAAGTTAACACTAGTGACATGCGTGTCGTTTTGTGACTGACCTACTAGTATTTTTCCCGTACTTGGAAGGTATTGAGGAGCAAACTCGCCATTACCCGAGTTAGTTTGAATCGTTAACGACTTTGATAACAGCCAGTAGCAGGCCAGATCTAACAAAATCCCGGATACTTTTTCAACGGGCATTTTCTCCCTTTTCACATCGCAAATTTAGCTACTCGAATGCACATGTCAGTTAGAGAGCACTGATTCAAATTTCACGTCGGCAACTTGCCTTGGCGCTCTAGAGTCTTTTAATGGCGGTCGTGAAGAACAGTAAGGCCGTACCTGCATGAATGAAGTCAATTTTGAGATCCGAAATTTGTGAGTATTTAACGCTGCAGGTAAGATCATAATCTAAACATTTTCTCGATGATCTAAAAAAATTTATTTTGGCGCGTAAAAATGGCGGGAAAATTTTGCGACCTGGCATTTACGAATGCGAGCTGGATTTTAAAAATTAATGCAACCTGGGATTTTGGCTAGGTCGCAAAATGCGACCTGGCGATTTTAATAGCATCAAGCCCTGTGAAGTCGTCTTTAGGAAAGCCATATTGGTCAAACCTGGTCACTTTAAAACCATGGCATGGCAAACATTCATACGGAAATTACCAATGAATTATGGATGCACGGCGTTATCGACATTGTGGCTTTACGTGACAAGCAGGCAATTTCTGTGCCGTCCTTGACCTCGAACCATCAAAATGCGAAGTGTGTTTGGGCTTTTTGGAAACATTTTTATGCTTTGACAGAGAATTTCTTGTGAACTCGCTGGAGCAGGACACCGTGAATGGTATTATAAAAAAAAACAATTTCTCATGGTTTGTTGAACCCCTGTTTTGTGTAAATTTATTGAGTTATGGGTCGTTGATATGGACGGCTGAATCGAAGCACCCGTGGAATTTATAGTCCCGAGTGTCGTACCTTGTAGTATTATATGTAGTGTATTGGGGACGCGATCAGAAGCTGAGGACGCCTGTGAAGGCATGCAGCATTTTGGCTTGTTGGGAGTCATGTTGCTATTGTGTACATTGCTGACTTTTAGCATTATGAACTGATAATTGGTACTAATTGTTATAGGATCTCACACTCGAGTTATTCATCATGGCCAGTGGTGATGATGATAGGCGGTACAGTCCAAACCTGCAAGGCCTGCTGAAGTTCTGCTTAGAAGCCACCAAGGCTGATGATAACACAGAAGCATCACAGTTCTCAGAGATGGATGAAGAGGTTTGATATAGACAAGACTGCGAAATGTTTAAATTTTCTTTTACAGGCATCTCCCATTCATTTTCAACTCCTATTTTAAGAACATTTCCTCTTTTTGGTTGCGATTTCCTCTTATTTGATTCCCAGTTTCCTCATTTTTTGTCCCTTTTTATCATTATTTTGACTTTATTTATGCACAAATGTTATTTCAGTTAAATTTTGCAACACCAAAATATTTCTAGCACACAAGCCTACTTGTTTGTGGATCTATACATCACCTGGAAAAAGTTCCTCTTTTCTGTCATTGATCATTCCAAGCCATAACTTTTAATAGCGAAGATGCATCCTCGTTTCACAGATTGTCCATGTCTTTATGGTTCTCAGTTCCCGATTTTTTCACAACAATGCTTATGCAATACAACAATATGCTTGTACAATATGTCATTACAATGTTTTATTGTAGAAGGCAAACAACCAGAGTAAAGACTAGAATGAGTGGACATTTAAGGTTATGTTTAAGGTTATGTAGGACCTTATCAAAAAGTCTGTACATTTAGCCAGATACAAAACTATGGAATTTAACTACTAAGTAGGCAAAATTATACATTTTCTGAGAGCTGTAGAATTTGATTTTGACCAATGTGCCACTACTTGGGTCATGTGACCTTGCTTTTCTATGATTTTTTTGCTTTTAAAAAAGAAAGGTACATTCAAGAAAACAACATAATCAATAACATGACAAAATTTCGTAATGATATCAAGATTTAAATTCTCAAAAGTGGACTTACAGTTACTGAATTATTGTTTTAAGTCTTAGCTTCTGATGACCTCTAGTGCATAAGTAGAACATTTTAAATCCAATTCCTAACAGCTGTTTGCAGAAGAGTGTATAAAGCGTAGTATCCGAAAGTTCCATGTGAATGCAATTGGCCATTTCTGAGAGGCAATGTTCTGAAGTTGGCCAAAATGAAACATTTTTAGGGTACTACATGACCTTTCATGTCCTTTGTGAACAGCCTTCGGGTCAATGGTTGGGTAATCCATGATCAAAAATGAAAATAACTGCATCAAAACCTCCGTTGGTATTTGAACACGGTATTACCACGTGCAGTACAGGGCAAAACTAATCATACAAACCACCATTTCCCTGTCGTGGTGGCTAATTATGACACTATAATAGTGAATACCTGCTGTTCAGCAACAGGTATTCACTAATATAGTGACAAATCTCTAATTACAGTATGGCTTAGCCACTTTTCCAACTTTCCTTTTAACTCCCTCATTGTTCTCGGTCGTGGCGGCTAATTATGACACTATAATAGTGAATACCTGCTGTTCAGCAACAGGTATTCACTAATATAGTGACAAATCTCTAATTACAGTATGGCTTAGCCACTTTTCCAACTTTCCTTTTAACTCCCTCATTGTTCTCGGTCGTGGTGGCTAATTATGACACTATAATAGTGAATACCTGCTGTTCATCAACAGGTATTCACTAATATAGTGACAAATCTCTAATTACAGTATGGCTTAGCCACTTTTCCAACTTTCCCTTTAACTCCCTCATTGTTCTCGGTCGTGGTGGCTAATTATGACACTATAATAGTGAATACTTGCTATTCATCAACAGGTATTCACTAATATAGTGACAAATCTCTAATTACAGTATGGCTTAGCCACTTTTCCAACTTTCCTTTTAACTCCCTCATTGTTCTCGGTCGTGGTGGCTAATTATGACACTATAATAGTGAATACTTGCTGTTCATCAACAGGTATTCACTAATATAGTGACAAATCTCTAATTACAGTATGGCTTAGCCACTTTTCCAACTTTCCTTTTAACTCACTCATTGTTCTCGGTCGTGGTGGCTAACTATGACACTATAATAGTGAATACTTGCTGTTGAGCTACAGGTATTCACTAATATAGTGACAAATCTCTAATTACAGTATGGCTTAGCCACTTTTCCAACTTTCCTTTTAACTCACTCATTGTTCTCGGTCGTGGTGGCTAATTATGACACTATAAGAGTGAATACTTGCTGTTCATCAACAGGTATTCACTAATATAGTGACAAATCTCTAATTACAGTATGGCTTAGCCACTTTTCCAACTTTCCCTTTAACTCACTCATTGTTCTCGGTCGCCAATGAAGGATGTTCTGACGTTGAGTTCAGCTTCCACCATCATGACGGAATTCTGGGTCATTTTGTCTGTATACTTTTGGCGTGTACTATGATCAATTTTTTGCTATTTAATTTATTTTCTTCTCACGAAATTATTTTGGAAGCCCCTGTTTTCATTTTCATTCAAAAGGAATCATGGAAATTGTTTTGCTGTGGACTTGTATTATTCCGAATAGTCTTATCTTGGTATTTTATTGGCAGAGAAGGAAATGGCTACAGGAGGCATTGACTCACATGACTGTTGACGTGATCAAACGTATGAAGGAGTGTTGTGTGAAGTTGTTGAAAGACGATGAACATTCGATTGAAGAAAGGGAGGAGGCGTTGGAACATCTGATTGACCTTTGTGATGACATTGACCTCGCAAAAGGTGAGGGTTATGTCCAGTCTGAACACACGCCATTTTGCTGAAATAAACCATGAATGCAGGAATTTTGTTGTAATCAAAGTAATGCTCAATCCGTCAGAACCTGTTGAATGTTGAATGTTTGAGATGGTATCGTTGCTATAGAAACTGGCTCAAAGCGGAAGTCGCTCATTGCGTTGCCCAATTGTTTGAGAATTTTTACTCAATGCATTCACAGCTTTAAAAGGATTTTGTGTGTTTAGTAGTGCAGCAGGTGGACTTGACATTAATTTCTATTCGCTGATGTTTTGTTATAGTGATTAGTAATACCTCGTCCTTTGTAATTATTATGCGCCCACATATTTATATGTGGATGCATTATGCCGTCATCTCGGTCCGTCCGTCGTCTGTCTGGTGTCCGTCCGGTGTCCCGTCCGACGTCCGCTGCTCTGTCTACAAAACCGATTGACGTATGTTCATGAAAGTTTGCACATGTGTTCCTTTCATGAATGGGACGACATGAACGAACTTTCGGACCGATCCGACTACCGTTGTGCCCCCTAGTGGCAATTTTATTTTTTTTACGTTTACCTCTGTATCTTCAAAGGTCCTCGACATATTTTCACAAAATTTGGTATATAGGCATGTATTAGTGAGACGACATTATCCTCCCGTTTTCGGATAGATTCGATGTAGTTTGCGCCACCTAGTGGCCATTTTTACTGTTTTCGCGTCTGTTTTTTTGGCGTCCACCCCACTATCAACCAAACCGCTCGAAGCATGATTGTGAAAATTGGCATGTAAAAACTATGTTCTTACTATGAAGAGAACGGTTGACGATGATTTTCCGACAACTTCGACTACTGTGGCGCCTCCTAGTGGCAGTTTCGTTTTTTTGCGTCTTTCGCTATCTTCTAAACCGTGTGCAGGATCTTTACTATATTTAATAAGTGAATTTATATGATGATGACAACAGACAACAACAACTTTCGGACAGATCTGACTACTGGTGTGCAACCTAGTGGCAACTTTATTTTTTTACGTTTACCTCTGTATCTTCAAAGGTCCTCAATGTATTTTTATAAAATTGGGTGTATAAGTTTCTGTTGGTAAGTTGACGTTATCTTTCCGTTTTTAGATGGATTCGACCTAGTTTGCGCCACCTGGTGGCCATTTTTGCTGTTTTTGAGTCATCCACCCCTCTATCAACCAAACCGCTTTCAGGATAATTGTGAAAATTTGCATGTATGTTTTTACTATGAAGTGGACGGCTAACGACGATTTTCCAATGAGTTCGACTACTGTGGCGCCTCCTAGTGGCAGTTTTGTTTTTCTGTGCTCATCGCTATATCTATTAAACCGTTTGCAGGATTTTTACTTAATTTAGCAAGTGTATTTATATGATGTTGACAATAGACGACAACTTTTGGACTGGTCTGACTACTGGTGTTCCCCCTAGTGGCAGTTTTAGTTTTTTACATTTACCAGTCTGCATCTTCAAAGGTCCTCAACAGATTTTCATGAAATTTTGAATATATTAGGCATGTATTGGTGTGGTTACGCTATCATCCTGTTTTTGGATGGAATTGAGGTATTTTGCGCCACCTGGTGGCCATTTTTGCTGTTTTCAAATCTTGTTTTTGGTGTCCAACCCTCGATCAACCAAATCATTCTAGGGATAGTTTTGAAAATTGGCATATTTTTTCAGTGTGAAGAGGACGTTTGATGATGGCGACTGACTACTGTGGCGCCTCCTAATGGTAGTTTTGTTTTGGTTTGCCCCCATAGCTGTATCTCCAAAACCCACCGCAGGATCTTTATTAAATTTAGTAAGTGAATTTATATGAAGATAACAGACGATGACTTTCTGGCGTATGCTGTGCCCACAAATGGCAATTTCATTTTGTTCTGTTTTCCTTTGTTTCTCTGAAGTTCCTTGACAGATTTTTATGAAATATGGCATGTTCCCGTTTTTGGATGGATTGTATGTTTTTGCGTCATCTATTGGCCATTTTTATGACACAAATAAACAACCCTAAAAGCACACCATTTGCGATGCATTCGTGGGCGCATTCCAATGCTAACTCATTGTCTGTTTAGTTCATCAGGTCAGTTCACTATGCATTTAGTTAAAATCGTTCTTCAAGGCAGGAACTTTATATATAAACTGGGGTTCGAATTTATGAAAATACAATTTGATAATCATTATTATTTAAAGTAGTTGTTGTGTTGTCTGCTTTGTTTTGTAGACTTTCAGAAAATTGGTGGGTTCTCACTACTGCCGAAGTTGCTCGATGACCCAAGTGGCGAGATACAGTGGAGAACGGGTGAGCTGATTGCGACATTAGTACAGAACAACCCTTACTGTCAGCAGGCAGCCATGCAGGTTGGAGTGCTGCCTATGCTGTTGAAGTTGACAGACAGTCATTCATTGGATATGGTCCGCATCAAGTCCATGTATGCAATCTCAGGTGGGTCAGTTGTGCAATGGTCGAATTTGAGTTTTTGGTGACAAGAAGACAAGATATGAGAGTACACATGCTTGCAAACTATAAATTATGGGAACCCTTCCCGTGAAAAATTTACTGATAAGTACCTTTTCCCAATGCCTATCAATTAGTACTACAAGAAGTAGCTTTTATTCTGGCTGGATACCATGATACCCATATTTTAAAACCGCGCATTTTGTTTTATACAGGTGCCAGTCCCTATAACTTACTTAATAATGTTCAAGGTCGCAGATTTTCAGTCATGTGGACAGGTTGCGCACTATTCTAGAAACAAATTTTCATGCTGCTCCAGAAGAATAATAAGCATTGGTTTTATTATTATAAATATGCGTTTTGCTGATTGTTATTAGTAATTTGTATTTTATTTAGTTCATTTTTATGTGTCGCAGCACTTAACATTACGAATTAAAATAAGAAATTATGATAAGATGTATCCAATTTAGGACACAACATGGCTGACAAGTGAAATTTTATTTTATCATGTTTTCATACAACATGTCCCAAATTATATGAATTTCCATGTTCAAGTTTTGTACCACAGCTATCATCAGATTGTTTTGAAAATTGTGGACATTCACAACAATGTTGAAAAATGAAAAAAAGGACATTTTGGATTTTTTTCAGAAAATGGTGAGATTTTATTTTAGAAATAATTAGAATATCATTGGAAAAATGAAACAGTGATGATTTTCGCCATGATTTTTGTTCGAAACTTTAATGCAACATCAACTCCTTAAAGGGGCAGTTTTTATTTTAACATAAAGTACGCAGAAGATGAGTTTGTGTATATGATACCTCTGAAATGGTGTAGGTAAAGATGCTACCCACTGGCATTTTGACAAATCACGCTACTTTCGGAGACAATATCACAAAGTACCGTCTCCATGTAGTCCTGAAAATTTTTCAAATGTTTGCAAAAATATAAAGAAAGATATAATAATTTTTTTTGTGGTTTAACTTCAAACAATCTTCACCATGTGTCTCTCTTTAGTCAGGCAAGCAGGATACAAGTTGCGGAACGAATTACAAAAATTTAACATATTAAGTGATGAGCGCTTTCTTTTGGCCCTGCTCTACCTCCATCCCTCCCCGTCCCTCCTCCATCCCATTTTCTTTCCCTCATTTTCATTCTTACCTCCCTTCCTCTTTTCTTTCCTACCACCCTCTTTCCCTCCCTCCCTCACTCTACCCCACTTCTCGCCCTACCTCTTTTTCTCCCATATCTCTCTCCCTACTGCTGTCCGTCCCTCCCTCCCTCCC
>NMRA01000658.1:148250-160625 GCA_002633005.1 Phoronis australis | reverse complement strand
CCCCCCCCCCTCTTTCCTCCCTGCTTCACTCCTTCACTCTCTTAGTTTGAATCATTCAAGGTCATCTGAAATTTTAATTCAGGGTTTGTGTGTGTGTTCACTCAGTTCCTTGAACACTTGCCTTGTTTGTAGCGATATACTTGTGTTGATTTTGTAGTGTACTGATTTCACAACTAACCAAGCGTTGTTTCATTTATCAGGTCTTTGTCGACACGTACCAGAAACAGAACAAGCCTTTGTAGAGCTGGATGGTTTCTCGTATCTCCTTAGAGCAATGCAAAGTAACATTGAAAAACTGCAAATAAAGGCAGTCTTCCTATTGATGTATTTCTGTAGTCCGGCATTTAAAGGTACTTTGTTACATTGGTTCTTGTTCAGTCTACTTGTTATCTTCTGCTTAAGTTCAAGTTTTGTATAAATAAGACCACCCCTTCAAAAGTGTTTCCAATTCTTTGCAAATCCTGTATATTTTGTGATAATTTGTGAGCAGTCGTCTTGATCTTTGGTCTTCAAACCTTTTCTACGCTCACATTATTTAATGGTATATTGAGCACTGTTTAGATAGCTATATTGAGCACTGTTTAGATAGCTATATTGAGCACTGTTTAGATAGCTATATTGAGCACTGTTTAGATAGCTATATTGAGCACTGTTTAGATAGCTATTACCTTGAGACAGTGTGGCTCAGTGGTTAGAGCTTGCGGCTCCCGTTTGGCCGACCTGAATTCAAATCCTGGTTTCACTGGCTGACAATCGAACATTGCAAAAAGGTGTCTCCTATTTTTCTGAGCTCGATCTTACTTATGAATGTGTGCAAGAGAGTGAAGGAGAACCAAGATATAAATGCAAAAGCAATTTCTGGGGCTGTGTAAAAAATCTTGGCAAATGCAAAATGTTTTGATTGAATTTTGTGGCAGTCACAAAAAAACGAGCAGTGAAATAAGACGTTTAACGCGTTTAAATTTTCTAACTTTCTGTCTTAATGCTGCGGTTGGAATGGAGTTCATAGGCCTCACCTGCTCGTGTAGCGCACAATATAACTTTAATGTTGGTTATTGTTGTCGTCATCTCGGTCAGGTGACCCAAATTTGGTTTCTGATTTTTCCCATGGGAACACTTATTTTTTTCACGTCAACTACATTTTTGAAAGTTTTTCTTGAATTTGAGCATCTGTGTTTCTATCAAAGGTGGCTAGGCATCGACAAATTTTTTAATGGATTCACATACAGCACAGGTCACAGGTGGTAATGGATTCACATACAGCACAGGTCACAGGTGGTAATGAGTCAAGTTTACGCTGCCCAGACCAGCAACGGAGTGCTTAGAACTGTTAGCCTGGTCCTCACTGGTGCCATCACTTATGATGGGAATAAAGGACAGTTGGCAAATCGTAATCACGTGCTGAGGCATATTTTTTAATTTCTTGCTCATATAGTATTAAGGCAACGTTTCATTGTCACTGTCGAAAAACTAATGGATGTAGGACAACAGGTGTATTTAATGGGAGTATTCAAGACTATTTGTAAATGTGCGCATTATAGATGCTTGATTAGTTGGATATCAGATCACTTATCTATTTTCAGACCGGTCACCGATTTCTTTCTGAGCGGTCCCCGACTCGTTTCTGACCGGTCGGACAATAACTCGTTACCTGTGCGGTACCACTTCTCCTTTGGAAAACTATTTTTCTGTTTGTTGGCTTCATCCCTGTATGAAATTTAACAGTTGTTTCTATGTCAAGTTGAGGGCAATGCCCTTAAACTTTTAGGAAGCTCGGACTAGTGGTCCCATTCCATACTCTTATTCTTGATTTAGTTTCCTTGTGTCAAAGATGTGCCATATGTCATATTACTCTTTAAATTTATACTTTGAAGAAAATGTTTCATTTCTTGTTAACTTTCTTTATTTTTGTGATATTTAAAATGAGGGTGGCCTCTTCAGTGACAGCAGTTCTTTCCAAGAGGGCCCTCAACGACAAAATATAAAACAATAATATAATACAATAAAGTAATAAAACAATAATTAAATGCATTTAACAAAGATACAATTAAAACAGGTTGAGAATTAAGATAATAAATAAATGACAAAGGATGGTGAAAATTGGACTAAGAGAGATGAAATAAATAAAGAGATGATGCTAAATAGTGAGATTATTTACAACGACAAATGACATAATTAAAACAGGTAGGGTGTAAAATGGTTTGGTAAATTACAGTCACTTTTTTATATTAAGTTTGAAAGTGTTAATTGAATCGGACCGTTTAATTTCTGGGCTAAGACAGTTCCATATTGCTGCAGCAGCATAAATAAAGGATCTCTCGCCGGTCTTGGTTTTAATTTTTTTAAAAGAAACATTACCAGCAGCGAAAGAACGTGTAAAGTATACAACGTGACTGCTACTGAATTTACGGCTGAGATATGCTGGAGCCACGCCATTGACACATTTGTACATGCAACAGGTAGAGAGATATTGATTGCTTTGTTTTAGTTTCATAAATCCAAGCTTAGAGTACAAGTCGTCTTAAGAATATCCCGATACAAAGAATTACAGTATAGTATTATTTGTTATAGCATACCAAAGCAACATGAATGCTTGAACTTCAATTATTTTTATATATGCTAACTACAAAGCGATACCAAAGCTAGTTTACAGTGAAACAACATATGTAGATGAGATAAAAGGTCATATATATTGTGACAAACTAAACTACTACAGATATCGGTAATTACAAAAGTTATATAATATGTTGAACTGTAAAAGTGGGTGACAATTTGCCACAGATGCAGCAGAAAGATGCATCCGCCCACGTTCTTGGTAATGGCACAAGCTGTTGGGTAACTTTAAAACTAGGTTGTTCTCTGACTAACTAAATTCCTTCACAGATGTGCTTTGCAACATGGGAATGGTAGAACAGCTAGTGACCCTTCTAGGCACACAACATGGCCCATTCCACGAACACCTGCTAGCCACCCTTGTTTCCATGGTAAATGACCACCAGAAGTCCTTGGATGAGTGTAGGAGACCTGAACTTGGTCTACAGGCCATACTTGAGAACAAACTGAAACAACTGAAGAACGATGAGACACATCTGGTACGTAACATTATGTCCTGTTCTGCCTTGCAGAATTTTTTCATATCTAACAAAAGTCTCTTTATACAGGGGTCGCTGCATTTTGAGAACCAGTTTTCTCCACTGAATAGCAGGCCTCAAATTGGTTTTCAAAATGTGGAATTCTTGTGGCTGTTGCCTGTGTATCAGCATTCGCCTGTAGTATTCAGTTGAAATGCCTAATTATAAGTTGGATCATTTTTTGGAGATGTGGTATGTGTTAATGATGCTACAGATAGATTTCTACCTGTGAAATGATGCAGTTGAATCAGTCATTCAAGTGCTTTGCATTTTGATGGTCTTCTTTCAGAGATGATTTGTAGATTTTTCATGCAATTCATTCATTGCGGTAAAATGACACACTTGGTGACTAAAATGTAATTTCAAAAGGCGTGTTTGAATTTCAAAGGTTCATACACCACATATGTCAACAAATTGTTACAGAATGACTCATAAAATTGCATGGTCTCGTGGATGTTTAAGGAGCATTTTTTTCTAAAGTTGGGCAGCCATTAAAACTAGCATCCCTGGGCACTTAAATATCTTCACTCAAAGTTGGTCGTTGGGATTAAAATTAGCAGTGGGCGTTTACATGGCAAAATACGGTAACTGAATTCCTGATGACCAATTTGAATTCAAGAACTGCTTGAACCATCAACTGCCTCTTGTCCAGTTCCGAGTTAACTCTCAAGATAATTCTAATATCTTTTCTAATTTTTATTTCAGGAAGAAATGGAGTACAGCAAACGGCTGATGGAATTAGCGTTTAAAGATAAATCAGAGGCTGCCTGCAGATAACAGCAATTGTGTAGAAAGAGGACAGTACAGCACTTGTAATAGAGGACAGTACAGCACTGTTGTAATAGCGACTACAGCTGTTATGGTGGATGACTTGCCATTAGCCATGTCATTATAAAGAACCAAACAACACTAAAAACCTGGAGACTATTCTGTTGTTTAGTAGTTGTGGCAGCTCTAAAAGAAATGATGTGAAGAGACTAGTATGTGATTTGGCCAGTGAAGCCCATGTGTATGGCTGGCTTGACTTTAAGTGAAGGGAAAGATCAGTAATAACAATATGACAAGATTGACCAACTAACAATGCCAGAAGCGTGGTTTGCTTAAACTTGCAATTGGGAAGAAAACAATTGCAAATGCATTCAGAGCAGTGAAATTGTTTACAACATATAACCTGTGGGAGAATGTTTGCTTCCCAATTAAAAATTTTGTTAAGGGAAAATAACAATCACACAAGATTATCTAAGATTGTGTTGCAATTTCTTGGCTTGGAAGAAAGTGACAACTCGATATTGCTTGGGACCGGGTTCTTTGAGGTTACTTGTCACGGCCTGTCATTGTATTGCGTGGGACCGGGTTCTTTGAGGTCACTTGTCACGGCCTGTCATTGTATTGCTTGGGACCGGATTGTATGAGGTCACTTGTCACAGCCTGTCATTGTATTGCTTGGGACCGGGTTCTATGAGGTCATTTGTCACGGCCTGTCATTGTATTGCTTGGGACCGGGTTGTATGAGGTCACTTGTCACAGCCTGTCATTGTATTGCTTGGGACCGGGTTCTATGAGGTCACTTGTCAGTCTGTCATTTTATTTGCCAACCATAGTCTGAAATAATGAACTATTACTTCTTTACAAAACCAAAGTCATATCTCATCGGAGTTAGGAAACACGTTGAACAATTTTGTAGAGGTATGTGATCTAAATCAAGTTTGCCACTTTTATTTTTCTTTGCATCTAAGATCAACTCTCACAAAATGCATTTTTGTTCCATTTATCATTCAGCACATTAAATTATTTCTACCAATTACTTTGGTTCCGTTGTGGTCTTGTCTGCTCTGATAAGAAGCAAATCGAAGAACTTGTGTCAACATGTAATGTATATTGGTTTTCAAATAAAAATTTGCTGTGATTTAGTGAACCCTTGTCCACAGAATATGACCATTATCTTTGTAATATGATGTGCAATAATTGTCTACTTCAGTATGTGCATGTAACTAAATTCCCCATCATATACGGTGCTATCAAGGAGTGTACTCCTTGGTGCTATGATCAAATATACTTTTATTTGCATGTCCAAGTTTCTCAGTTTTGGAAATTCACATCAACTTGTTTGGCCCACAGGGTACTGCTTTATTTGTGGTATGCCTGAAATCTATTCAAATATTACTTAGTTATGAAACATCAACTTTCTTTCAAACCTCTGACATGCAGTTTACAAATAATAATGGGCTAATGAAGAAATGACCAATCCTATTATCTTCCTTTACAAGATCACAGTTTTGCCTGGTAACAGATGTCTTGAGCTGGAGCCAGCCATATGCTAAGTGCCCCAGCACAAGTAATTTTGTGATTTTCAGGCACCAAATTGGCGTCATTTTGTAGATTATTTTATAAACCATGATGCAATCCAAACACAATATCTTGTGAATGCCTTTAATTAAAAAATCAACAACAAAAACAATAAATAAGTAACGTAAAGTTTCTCAGTGTACAAAAATAAACAGAATTTGAATACAGAGCCATTATACCTTCCGCTTGAAAAGCTTGCTTTAAAAAGTCAATGTCTAGTTCTTGTCCAACTACCATTGTTTTGGTAGATCAAAATGCAAACGATCTTCAACTCCTTGAAAGAAAACTATTAACTTCCTCACAACTGTTGTCACAGGTCCACATATCACATCTAGAGCAATTGTCCAATTCTCTGACGCCAATTCACCAATTTGATAATATTTTTCATTTGTAATTCCTCCTGTGATACTGCCGCTGTTGAACCAATTTTTGGATGACAACGTTGACTTGTCACGTGGCTTCCTCAGCTTCCTAAAACAAAAGGGTTACATATGTAAATTTTTTAGTAATCCCAAAAAGCATTCTTTCCAAGCATGACCCTTTACAACTCCATCTGCTATCAGCCATCACTTCAGCCTCGAGCTGAACAATGTTGTACACTTGCTAGTCATGTGACAGGTGTCTGGTGAAAATGGCCCAGCTGAGCGTCCTGTACATGTTTGATGCAATGCTGTGACCTGCAGTTGTGAAAGCTCCGTAGGACCTGGTAAGTCGCAAAGAAAGGACCAGCCCACACTACCCAAAGGACAAGCCTTCGTGATCACACTAAAATTGACAAGACAGTATACCATTTTATTTCATATCAGTTGGTCAAGTCTGGGGACCCTATGCCTCCCTTCAAATCTGCCCCGGATACTTTAAGTGCTCCAAACCACTATAACCTAAGCCAAATCACTGACAAAGTATTCCAGGACAAATCTAAATCCAAAAGCCAAATAACTGTTAATGGTCAATTTCAATGACACAAATTACACCAATTTCACAAGGAGTAAATGCACAATTCTATTGTTCTGGTTTGCATTTTGGTAAGCATTAGTAATTAAATCCTTTATGAGCCATCAAAGAACATTGAGCAATAGCTGATTCTGCTTTTTGAAGCCTGAGCAGTTTTTCACTTTCCCCTGGAAAGAACGCCAAGGCTGCTACACATTTACAGTCGAGGGTAATGCAGGTTGGGTGTCTCGCACAAGGGCAAACATGCATGACAGCAGCCAGCAACTGAACGATAACTTTTTTTAAAGGAGAAAGCAACCTTTTTTCATGTCATTTTCGTGATTACCCCAGCCATATTTTCAGTTAATTACGGCTTTCCTTAATTTAATTAATTAGGTCATGCCTTCAGTGGGAGCGCATCACGGGACACTCAGGCAAGTGGGACAGTTGTTTCTCCATCCGTGGGATGCCCAAGGTCCACTTTACCATGTCTAGTGGCGTGCTTCTCATTTTCAGTTGTTGAAAACACTGATTGACTTTTGGTAAAATCAGCTTTTTCTCCAAGACGACGTACAACATCCAGAATTCATAGTCAATGAGTTCTCCAACAACCTAGCTTGTCGTAGAATACTTGTCGATGGGAAGTGGTGACGACAATTTTAGGAAACCAGCACAAAAACAACAGTAGAACAGATGCTCACAGTAAACTCAAACGGAGAAACAAAATAGCAGGAAATTCTGAACCCCCTAAACGTCACCTCCGGAATAGGGCATGACTAATTAATTAAATTCCGAGAAGCTGTAATTAAATGAAAAATTTGTCTGGGATAATCAAAGAACCATATTTTTACACGAGCAACGCAGAGCGTTGAAATGCGCCCACGAATGCATCGCAAATGGTGTGCTTTTAGGGTTATTTACTTGTATCATAAAAATGGCCACTAGATGGCACAAAAATGTATAATCCATCCAAAAACGGGAACATGCCATATCTCATAAAAATCTGTCAAGGAACTTCAGAGAAATAAAGGAAAACGGAACAAAATGAAATTGCCACTTGTGGGCACAATGTCCATTCGATTCGCCTGAAAGTCGTCATCTGTTATCCTCATATAAATTCACTTACTAGGTTTAATAAAGATGCTGCAGTGGGTTTTGGATATACAGCTATGGGCGAAAAACAAAACAAAACTATCACTAGGAGGCGCCAGAGTAGCCAGTCACCATCATCAAATGTTCTCTTCACACTGAAAACATATACGCCGATTTTCAAAACCATCCCTAGAATGATTTGATTGATCGAAAGGTGGACACCAAAAACAAGATTTGAAAACAGCAAAAATGGCCACTAGGCGGCGCAAAATACCTCAATTCCATCCAAAGACCTTTGAACATACAGGGGTAAACGTAAAAAAATAAAATTGCCACTAGGTGGCACACCTGTCATCAGATCCGTCCAAAAGTCGTCGCCATCTGTTGTCAACATCATATAAATACAGTTACTAAATTTAGTAAAGATCCTTCAAACGGGTTAGGAAATGCAGCCATAGGCGCAAAAAAAAGCAAAACTGCCACTAGGAGGCGCCACAGTAAACGAAATCATCAAAAAATCATCGTCAGCCGTCCACATCATAGTAAGAACATACGTGCCAATTTTCACAATCATCCTTTGAGTGGTTTGGTTGATAGAGGGGTGGACGCAACAAAACAGACTCGAAAACAGTAAAAATGGCCACTAGGTGGCGCAAACGACATTGAATCCATCAGAAAACGGATGGACATCGTCATCTCACCAATAGGTGCCTATATACCAAATTTTACGAAAATCTGTACACAACTTTTGAAGATACAGAGGTAAACGTAAAAAACTAAAATTGCCACTAGGGGGCACACCCGTAGTCGGATCCGTCTGAAAGTTCGCTCATGCCTTCCCATCCATGGAAGGAACACATGTGCAAAATTCATGAGCATACGTCAAGCCGTTTTGGAGATAGAGCAGCAGACGCCGGACGGACGGAGATGACGGCATAATGCGTAAAAAAATGACATGTAAAAAGGATGAGTTCTCCTTTAAGACACGATCAAACTTACCAATGAGCATCTGGAACACCGTGGAAAATCGTATTTTTGAAGCCTCAAATTACCACTAGGAGATGTTTAATATCTGCGCAAAAATGTGAACCCCAATCATACCAGCACTGGGCTTTGATCAGCAGATGGTTGAAAATCATGATTATCTGCCTAGCAGACCTCAAAAAACCTGCATGCCAACCTTAGACTGTCTCCCAAGTCCTGATGCCCTGTAAACTCATGTTTAAGCATTTGACGGCATTTTGAGTCACATAACTTTCTGTTCTGATTGAAATTTTCACATGAAACACCTCCAAGGCAAGTTTGTGGCACTGAAAATTCCCAAGGTTTTCTCAATTAGCATGTGCATGAGCACTGATGGGCATTACCAGACCAATGGTAGCAAAAATTTCTTACAGTGAAAAACATTGAAAAAATGAAAGCTTTCATTTTTTTTCTTTATTCCTTATAAAAGCACGTTCTATGAGTTTAGGCAGTGGCAGACCTAGGATATCACAAATGGGGCCCAAACACTGTTTTGGCCCAAGGGACTCAGGGCTTAAAATTCTAAGTTTCTCAAACCATAAATAAATTGCCTATTTCAAAATGATAAGCATAACCCTCATTTCTAAGAAAGCAGTTTCTCAGTGTTTTAGCATCGACTACTATGAAATAGTACATGTGAACATGACATTGACAAAAAACAGGGCTGGATCCAGGTCCAAAGGGTCTAGCAGACACAGAGGGTACCTCATATTCCTCCACAGAGGGCACCTCATATTCCACCAAAGCAGGTATGAGAAGCAGGCAAAATACTGGAGTATTGAACCTCTCACAGGATCTGCACTACAAAACTCTGGATTATTGAACATCTCACAGGATCTGCACTACAAAATTCTGGATTATTGAACCTCTCACAGGATCTGCACTACAAAATGTGCTTTGCAAAACAAAAAAACTCTTGACTAAATGATTTGCTTTTGCCCTCAGTCGCTGTGCACCCCCTTCCTTACTCTGACAGCAGCTGATTCCCGCCGAAGTTCCTGGATCACCAATGCCAGTGCCTCTGGGTTGCAACCATTCTCACAAAGTCGGACACACGATGCCAAGGATTCAGCGTCCAGCCCGGTATTCAATAAGTTGGAAATCTCCAGAAGTGCTAAAAGTATGACATTCATAGCTGTAGACAAAGAACACATGGGACAATGTAGCAAAGAGTAACTCTGCCTATTGTTCAAAAATGGAACCAGTGTCTTCCAGAAGCAAAAGATCTAACATGGTGCACATTTGACGAGTACCCAGTCTAAAAAATGAGGGAGCTTGAATTTTTGAGAACGTGGACCTTTTACTAAGATTTACGTGGTATGTTCAGAGCCATGAACTGTGCATTCACTGAATTTTGGTAGTTCCTGCCTTTCTGGTGGACTTTTGTCTCCATTTCTACTTTTTCAGAGTTTTCGTTTCTCTGAGGAACACCTTTTTGCCTACTCCGTCAAATGAGCGGGACTCATTTGAGCCCCCCGGGTGCGCCCATGCTAATCTAATCATATACTAGTAATTTACTGAGGAATAAAATATTAAGAAACAAAACATTACCTAAGATGCTAATGACACATGTCAAAACAGATAAAATTAAATAATTTAGAAACAGGTAGAACACTTTAAAATGTAGAGAAAATTTTATTAAAAAACACTAGCTTTTGAGCTTTAATGGGTGTGGCTCTTCATTTCCTACCTGATTAAGGCTTGAATGTCTCAGTATTTCTAATAAATATTAGCAGATTTTAAAGTGTTTTACCTTTTTTCTACATTGTAAATATGAAGGAATGTATAAGACAAGATTGCATAGAGACAAAATGAAACAAGACAACAAGACTTATTAAGCATCAAAGACAAAACTGGGCAATGCTTGCACTTAGACACTTTGTACAAAAAGTAGTGAGTATAGTTATAGGTAGCAGCTCTTCATAAACACAAACTTCATTACCACACGCTACCTATTTCGATAAGCTTGTGGGCTTCCTACTGTGTGTTGCATTCACACTCTCTGCTTGAATGGCCGTCTTCGTATACGTTCATGCCACTTATTGCCTAATGTTGAGACATGCAGTCTCGAAATATAGCAAGTGTTTTAATTTGTTTATGTCACTCGGTGTTTTGCTACATAGTTGCATACCTGAAGAAAGGAGCTCTTATCAGATAGCTGTCAAACAAATAGTTTAGTTACAGTGTTTTCAACAAAGTAAGAAGTGACTTATGGTATTGACACACCATCTCTACTGCCACTGTCAGTAGTCTACTGGTGGTCGCTGTCAGTAGTCTACTGGTGGTCGCTGTCAGTAGTCTACTGGTGGTCGCTGTCAGTAGTCTACTGGTGGTCGCTGTCAGTAGTCTACTGGTGGTCACTGTCTACTCCTACGCTAACATTTGAGGTTTTCTCCAAGACCTAAGCAAGCCTAAGCCTCGTCCTAATCGGTTCACAAATTAAAGCTTGTGGCTTAGCAGAGATGCTGAAGGAAACCTATTTGCTAATTTCTCTTATAATGCATTGATTTAAAAATAAGATGTCTACTATTAACTTTTCAATTGGTTTGCCTTGTCTGTTTTTTACTTTGAAACTCCTGTGCTAAACAGGCCGTGGCGTTTTAGTTTAGAACCGCAATTATCTCATTCAAAACGTTCAATCCAGATAATGAATAGTAACTGGCTCACTTGAGGGGAATTTATGGGCCTCACGAGGGGTATTTCGGGTGTCTTTTCATTATTTTTAAGAAGGGAATGGGGCCGATATTCAGGGGATCGAGGCCCCTGGCACATCTCTCAGAACAAAAGATTGTAGGGACAGTGACCCTATGGCTATGGGCATGAAGTGTAATGCTCATGTATCTCTTCAAGGCTTACTTCGACCCGACTTACAAGGTGGGTCCACCCACTGACTCACACACAACACAAAACACACTGGCTGGCATTGGCAGTGTCAGTGACCAGTCAACATTTCATTGACAGCAAAGGTGAGTTTACAATGTCTATTATCATAGTATCCAGTCAAAGTTAAGAAAGTTGGTTCTCAGAGTACGTGATCGAAGTACTTTTGACGTCATTTGTGAAATCTAGTCATACTTTCCATAGTTTCTCTTGCTGAAACAATTTTCTCGTTGTCCGCCATTTTTTCAAATGCCTAGAATTTCAAAAATTAAACTATCATGCAAATTTTGAAATAATTGTCCACACTGTAAAGTAATATTTTTTATGTAATAAACGATTTTTAGTCAAAATATGAAATTTTACAAAATAATACATTATTTAACTATTTTTGGGTTCACTTACTTTCATAACCGATGGTGATTGGTTAATCAGTGGCGGGTCATTCAAAGATCGCAAAATGCTGCTGTTTTTAGTTTTTATGTGCGATTGTCTCGAAAGTAAATTGGCTTTGAAAGATTCAGACAGGTAGGAAATTTGAATTGTATTGAGATTCAAGGCATTAGCCCTGATTAGTTACACGGGGAGTGTCTCTGTATTCTCAACTGGCAAACCTGTAATTCTGCAAATCTGGTTCTTTGATCGGATTCCGATTCATATTGTGACCACAGGCGCTTGGGTTTATCGCAAATGACGTCACAATATATATATAAGAAAACATAAAGGTTGGACACTTAAACTTTGCAAAGCCGAGGCTCCCAACTTCAACCGTCCAAAATCCAAATAAAATCTGCGTGCACCTCCCTCAGTCTGGTGTTGCATAAACCTTCGAAGCCTTATCTTTCCTAGATCCCATTAACTGTCTTCGTGAGTGGTGAATTGGCGATGGAATTTCCAAAACAATCTCAAAACTCTGAATTCAAGGACCTGAAATAGTAAACATGGCGGATTTCTGTTGTGCTTCAACTTGTAC
>NMRA01000658.1:133196-144377 GCA_002633005.1 Phoronis australis | reverse complement strand
CCGTGCAAGTATTACAATGCGCGTGGCCGACGAGTTAACTCAATGGTTTTGGCCAAAAATAAAACCTTCATAAGAAATCACAGTACACAAAAAACTTCGCATATCAATACTGTATCAGGATAATTTATATTTGACACAAATATGTGAGTAATTACATTTATTTGGCAATAAAGTGCTCTCTGCTTCTCATGATCAAGTAGTCGATGGATTGACGGCGAAAGCCGCGCGAAATTAGACTTTCGGATTTAGCTCGAGAGCGTCGGTCAAAACCCGGATGTGCGAAGACCGTCTGCCATGACATCACGGAATCAGGTCCTTGAATTTGTGATTTTGGCATTCTTTTGGCATTTTTGTCTCCAAATCACCACTCGAAGGCAATTTGAAGAGATCAAATGAAAGAAGGTAGTCTAAGAGTTGTCCGATGCTAGTTTCGAGGAGTTCCATGCACATTTGAGTAGAAAATTCTGAGCAAACAGATTTCGAGTGTCCAACCTTTATGTTTTCTTATATATATATTGTGACGTCATTTGCGATAAACCCAAGCGCCTGTGATTGTGAGTGACTGAGAGTTAAGACAGTGACCCCTGACCACCCAGCCCCAGGTAGAGACGGTGGTCACTGTCTAATTTTGAATGTGATTGTTAGAACAACATTTGTGCAGTTTCAGATTCCGTGAGAAGAATAAATAACTGCATCTTTTGCTGTGACAGTATTGATGTTTACAAGGATACCAAACGCAGTTTTGGGGCCAACACTTAAAGTTTAAAACGTACAGAGTGTAGAATTTAGAAATATAGTCGAGAATCGAATCAGTGACACCAATAAAACTGGCGAGTGTGCTAACCATATAGACAATTGCCTGTTAGAATTAAGAAGCTCAAGATTCAGCGGAAGCACGTTTCACAACATGGCACTGCTGGTCGGATATAACTGTAAGGGTCAAACGCACTTAGTCTGAGGTTTCTTTATTTCATATTCAGAGAGTTCAAAGGTCAACCAAGTCAGACCCCAAACTGAGTACACCCTCAATGTAAACACTATTTCGGGTTCTAGCGACTGGCTCAATGAAACCGACGTCTTGTCAGCCGAACGTTCGAAAACTCAAAAACACAACGACCCTAGCGGCAAAACAGGATCAAACCAAAGCTAGCGCCATCTATAATCTGCACAATAACTAACGGGGAACCGTACAATAACAGAGAACCAGTTTCGTCCACTAATGACTAAGTAATGGGCCCCTTATTCAGCGATTACATGGTTCTCTAAATCATAGACTATAGAGTATAGATAAGGACTGCCAACTCCCGTTAGAGCGCGTTGCGCATGTTGCGGACCACGGGACATAAGCACTAACGATGAGAGGGCGCTGCACACGCAGGATAGCAAACTTCCGGTAAAATTACGAGACGGTCGTTCCCTCGTTTCAAGATTTGGTAAAGTAATGAGTCGAATTGCTTGATTTTTTGGAGTTTTTAGGACTTGTAAAAATAAAATACGTATACTGTTCTCTGTCATGTCATTTAAAACGTTCACAAAATAATTCAGACATGTTATGAGTCGCGAATCTTTTTACTAATATCTATGTCAGGGAACGCTATATCTCACCAGTGCCTTTCAACGTCTGCGTTTTTCTTATGAACAAGCACGCCACCTGGTGAGTGAACACAAGGAACGTCACAAGATTCTACTGGATTTTTACGTCACCTGGATGGCTGCCTGGCAGATGAACCCCAGTGTTATTTCGCATTAAGGTCCTCGACTTCTGGTCTAGGATCACCATCAGCCTTGTTGTCTGAGGTCCCAGGGAGGGTTTAGTGCTTCATAGGTATATTATCCGTTTGCCAATTACGCCAATTGTAATAACAGAAATTACCTGGTCATGAAATGGAACCAGCGACCCCGATAAAACCGGTGAACGTGCTAACCATTCAGCTAATAGGCAATTGCCCGTTAGCGAGTAGCTAAAATGAGGCTCACATGATTCATCTTAAGTATGTTTCACAAGACATTATCAAGGACTATCCCATTCACTTTTCTAAAATAAAACAATGCTCTGGCTGTCACCTATCCGTGTGATAAATTAGACAATGCCACTGTTTCTACTTTGCAGAATTTCTCCTGAGTGGGAGAAAATAATTTCTTACGGTCTGGAGATATTCTCCCAATTGGGGGAATGAATTTCACATTGTTATACTGGGGAAAGTTTGTCAGTCAGGTAAATTCAAGTTTGGCTCCATTGAATAGAGTGCGAAAAAGGATTGACCGCAGTGTTTAAAAATTAAATAGGTCGATTTGGTTTAACATTCTGTTCAGCAATTACATGACAGTACTGTAAATCAACAAGCATATTGGATAATAAACAACACTGTACAACCAAACCAAATAACAACAAACCTTCCAAAACTTTTTAAAATGTCCTTTCGAACCATAATTCACCATTGACCAAATCAATTTTTCTGGGAACAGCAAAATTAATTTTCGAGTAAATGAAAGCAAATTCTCCTGATCGGAGATTTGATGCAGCCTAAAGCCCCTCAAATTCCCCCCGATAGTGAAATTCTCCCAATTTTGGAACCTGCATGATTTTGTTAATAGAGACGATGATGCTCCCATAGGGCATTCATATGCTGCAAGCTTTTCACCAAATTATGCTACACACTAATTTTAATCTAGCAATGTGACTTCAATGGTTTTTAAACATTGCTAGAAGTACTTTAAGCGCATAGAGGGTTGAACTACTGTAGCCCCCCTTCTGGCAATTTTTTTTTCCATCCACAGCTGTACATCTCTTAAACCAGGGTCTTGGAGAAACATGATAAATGCATTCCTTTGAAAGTGGCAACAGATGACAACTTCTTTTTCAGGTTGGTCTGACTACTGGTCTTCGATGGTTTTTAAACATTACTAGAGGTACTTTAAGCGCATAGAGGAACTACTGTAGCCCCCCCACCCCCCTTCTGGCAATTTTGTTTTTTGCATCTATAGCTACTTAAACCCCTTTCAGTATCTTTCAGAAATATGACAAATGCATTCCTTCGAAAGTGGCAGCAGATGACAACTTCTTTCAGATGGGTCTGACTACTGTTACATGCTTCGTTTGGCATTCCTATTTTTTAAGTTTGCCTCACATATTAGGAGTTCCTGGGAAGATTTTCATAAAATTTGTCAAAGACATTTCTATTCCATTTTTGTATGGGCTCCACTTTGTGCATGGCCATTTTCAGATTAATAAACGCATAGGATACTGCTTGCTGTGCAGACAGGAGCGCATTTAATTAATTCTTCAAGTTGCTCGGTTAGAGTGGTCTCGTTTGTTTATCCTTCGGACATTGTTGTTGGTCCTCCCTTGGAACACTAGATGCCATGCCCAGTATGTGTCTGTGGTTATTCTTCAATCAGGGCTCAACATTAATTTTATAAGCCCGAAGGGCAAGTAGTTGAAATTTTTACTTGCCCGAACAACAAATTCACTTGCCCCTAGTACAATCCCAAATAGCACCGTGCATGTGCACACCTAGGTAATGTGTTACCGTAGGGCTGCCTGTGCCGAGCCTCCCGTCTTGTGTCGTGCATGCTATACACGAGTTGCTATTTGTTAACGATTCTTCTTATAGAACATTTATTTATAAGGTGTGTCAAAACACTAGAGAGACAAATTAGAAGAGTAACTATGGTACCTGAACCATTGTCTCACGTTCACAGGCGCCGAAATGAGCTAGGACATGAACTCTACACACATGCATTAAACTTGAGTTGTTGCTTAACCTGAATTAGAATTTTTGCTATCCGTATAAATCTTACACAGTTTTGGTCATCGGTACCTTGTATTAAATTGAAATCAAATTTTAACAAAAAAATGCCACATATACTTTTATTTTCAATAAATAATTACATTTTTGAAAAATAGATAGACCGCGAAAGAGTCACCCTTCAGACCGACAATCCTGACGACCGTATTCCTCTTCAGTCGGGAGTCGCCACCGGGAGACGGGAATTCATAAGAATTTCCTTTAGAATTCCCCCTGAATAAATACCAGGCCTTTAAAACTGCTGTGTAGTTTAGAAAATATGTGGTCAATCATTCACTTTTTAACCTTTGCGCTTATCTGTATGACTTACATCCGCCGACGAACGCGGTGCTTCCAGCTGTACATGGGTAAATGCCGGCAAAAATCACATGTCATCCCTTGTTCACTGTCCCGCAGGCCAGGAAACCTAATTTCCCATGACGGAACCCATCCCCGCACTCTTTTCGTTTCATATTGTTGCTTTGATTCTTCCTGAACTCGTTTTTTAGCAACTAAACCAATGCCGTCCAGGCCTGGACTGCTTCCATGTTTGGATGTTTTGCCAGAGTGCAGACGATCAGTAGTATCACGTGACAACTTATTCAGAAACTGCAGGGCACGTTCAGAGAATCGAAAGGATTTGACCGCGGACATTATCTGTGCACGCTGCATCACACTCGTTCTATTTTCCTTTCGGTGCTCATTCGAAGACGGGAGTTTCTTTGACGGCCACAGGGGCTTTTTCGACGGTTTTTAGGCTTGTGTCGGGTTTCGTTACTTTGGAGCAAATGTCGAGCATACAATCTTAGGATCTACTTGCCTATGCGGCCAGTTTTTTAACTTGCCCATCGGGCAAGTACTTTTCAAATTCCACTTGCCCGATGCAAAATCTACATGTACACGGGCAATCGGGCAACCGTTAGTGTTGAGCCCTGTTCAATATACGTCACCTTTGCTTTATCATCCCTGGAGGCTCACATTTTGAACACAGGCACTAGTAATCACGATTTTCCATTGTTTACTGATTTGTTATTTTTACCAGACACCACCATAGTTTTCAAATGGAAATGATCAAATATCATATTTCGGCAAACTAGTATGGTGCTGTTTGGTAACCCGTCTACAGCGGTGCAGATTTTTTAGTTGTTTGCTTTTTCAAAAACAAAATTCCAACTGAGGCTAGCACACATTATGCTCCAGATTTGCCTCGGGCATTTCAATTCAAACCTTGCCTTTGTGCAGGTTTTCAAAAACCCACGAGACCATGGCTGAAATTGATGAGTGGTAAAGACCAGGTGCCCGTTCCAACAAAACTGACTTAGCTAAGACAAATCTTAAATTTTAGTAAATTTTAAAATAAAAGTTGAATTTGTCTCAAAACCAAATGAAGAAAAAGATCTTAAGTTTGACTTATGTGTATGACCTAAGTTTTGTCTTAATTTTGACCAACTTTTCAAATGTGGAAGTTTCAAAGTTCGGAAGTTAAGACAAATCTTAGACTTAAGTCAAAAATGAACTTAAGTCAGTTTCTTGGAACAGGCCCCAGAATGAACTACTAGTACTGTTTTTGGACTGACAAATTTTCTATTTTATGCACCCACCGAAATCTCACCAAATTCAGTCAAAAATACTTTCATTTTCAATAACTTCAAAAATTGTTGTACATGGACACACTTTTTCAAATTATTTTCTCTTGGTAGCTGTGGTACACAGATTGAATACTGCTCCACATTATTTTAGCACATCATTCATGTAAAAATGAGGAAATAGGATTTCACCTGTGCGTCCGCCTGCCCGTGTTTTAAATTGGTGAGACACCATACATACTAATATGTGGGTGCATATTGTGGTCATATCGGGACATACGCTGCTGTATTTCAGCAGAATCTTAATGAGACTTGGTAGTTGGTAGACGTGTTCCTATGAAGCTGACGACAGTTGACAGCGATTTTCAGACTAATCGGACTACTGCCTGCCCCTACTGACAATTTTATTTTTTATTTCCCTTGGTATCTGGTGGATTTACGTGACACGTGGCAAATATGTTTTTATTAAAGAACCAGCTTCGCCTGCACACTTCTTGACAGATTCAATATTTTCTCTGCCACCTGGTGGCCATTTTTATTATTTTTGAGTCTGTTTTTGGCGTCTGCCCCTCGGCTAGTACTTAACAACCAGCTTGAAGATTGGCAAATGTGTTTCTGCTGAGGTGACTTCTAAACAGATGTTCAAGTTGATTTACAGAAGAACCCGACTTCTGTGGCATCCCTTGGTAATTTCATTTTTGCGTCTCCTTACTAGTACATCCTTGGAAGATCTTTGCAAAGTTTGCAAGTGTTCTCTTATGAATGTGAAAACAAATAATGCACATCACTGTGCCTTACTGGCAATTTTATTTTTTACATTTACCTCTATCTTCAGAGTACCTGGACAGATTTTCACAAAATTTTGAAAATTGGTTTGTATTAAAGAGACAATATTTGGATAGATTCGTCATATTCTGCACTACCTTGTGACCACATTATATTTCATTATTTATGAATCTGTCTTTGCATCCATTTCTCTAGTGGCAGATTTGCCAAACCACTCCAAAGATCGTCATTAAAATCGGCAGATCTATGACTTCCAGCTGAGAAGAACACAGCTGATGGTGATTTTCGGTCGGTTCCTACTACTGCGACACCCCCTAGTGGCAGTTTTTTTTGTTTGCAGCCGTATCTCCTACATGACTTTTTTGTTAAATTTTGCAAGTGTTTTTCTATGAATGCGGCGAGTGGTACATTCTGCCAGATGTGACAACAGCTTTCTGAAATATGACATTTGTATTCCTACAGTACGTGAATAGTAATAAGATGGCAACTAATTCTTCAAGGACTATTCTACACCACCTAGTGGCCATTTTTATTATTGTCAAGCATTGCGTTGCTGTTGTTTACATTGGACTTTCACATTTGTTTATACAAAGATCACACAAGTTGGACTGAACATCTGAATGAAATACTTATGTTATGTGGAAATGTAATAAAAAAGTACGTAACTAGATTAAATGCACCCTATTTTATCGCCTTTGTGGTTGCTGCTAGCTCATTTTTGTAGAAAAAATATTTATTTTGACAACTGAAAAAATACTGCTGATAAAATGTTTTGAGCCCCACTGTGTGAGGATAAGAAAACATAAATCAATATAGAACTTAACTGATAACTCAATCCATGCAATTTTAAAATTACACTGTAAATTTTTGAAATGTTTGTAAACTATTTGATACAGTATGTGCTGCTCAAGCTTGAGGAGTGCCGATTCTTTTGAAAGCACATTAAATGAACACGTTCATCTATAACTCAAATGTCTAACTGAGGTGCCTCACCAAAATGAGACCTCCTTTGCTTCTATGTCAATGTAATTTAAAAGTCACTATTTAGATCTAAATTGCTCCGGCTATTATATGGCGTAGTCACTGTCCATAACTATTCTATAGATCAACATTGAGTTTGCTTAAGCAGCAAACTTCAACAATTCGCTTTGGTATGCCAAGTTATCTTCTGATACATGTTTTGAAGCACTTTCATCCTCTCCACTGATAAGATGTGCCTGGTCCTTTTGGTCAAGTTCAGGCATGGAGTTGTTGATAGCTTCATCTTGGGAATCCACTATTATCTCTGGTGCTGCCGGGAGTGCATCAGAATCTGCTTCGGACTCATGAGCTCCAGATT
Organism: Phoronis australis; assembly: GCA_002633005.1. Classification (NCBI taxonomy): domain Eukaryota; kingdom Metazoa; phylum Phoronida; family Phoronidae; genus Phoronis; species Phoronis australis. The sequence continues at coordinate 136,878 of NMRA01000658.1, read as the reverse complement.
CCAAAGGACCAGCAGCTGCTTCGCCTAGAGCCACAGAAGAATTCTCTGCGTTGCCTGCTTTCAAGCCCAACTCCTTATTCATTTCAAAATGATGTGCTAACTTCAAAACATCGTCAGCCAAGTCATCAGCAATGCCCAACATCTTAATGTTTGCAGGACAATCGGCCCAGATTATGAAAGTGACAAACAATGGGACAAACAGCACTGAACCAATCAGGCATGCAAGAAATGTGTAGCGCCATATTTTAAATTCCAGTGTGCCAAGTGTCACGATGATGAAACTTGCTATGGCTGCAAGAATTCCCAAATGGCCAATTGTCGTAAAGGCCTTGCTACCAAGACCAGCAAATACGCTCTTTGCTTTGATTGTAGGTTTCTTACTTTTTGGTGAGCCACATGTAGCCTGAAACCAGTCCCTCACAACGACAAGCCACAAAAATAATATTCCCAGAGAATAATAGGCAATGATGGCATAATATGCCACTTTGACAATCTGGAAAAAGTACAGAGAAGTTGTAGCTAGTATCATTAACACAGTCATCACCCAGGAGAGTATAGTCAATCCTTTTGTAGCAGGTTTTCGCTTGAATCCAAGTGCTGCTGCCAGGCGCACGAAAACTCCCACTTCAAACACGACAATCATTGCTTGCCACCACAGCATCACCGAGTGTAGTAGTGGCTCACGACTTGTTAAATTCAGACCATCTGAGGTCATCCACAATGCGATGGAAACCATTTCAGCCACAAAAAATTGAATGAGAATATTGCCAAGTCCATTACTGGGGCGTGACCTGAAGACGACCAAACACAAGCTTGCCAATACACTTGCTGACAGCCAAGCAAAGTATCCACCTCGTGTTAGAGACCACGTTTCATTCCAGTCTGGTACAGGTATTGTGTCATTAGCCATGTCCAGTTAGGGGTCAGCCGTTGCTTTATGATAGCTGACTCTATGTGTGACAGACTTTTAGAAATGAAGTCCCTGTCCCTTGGTGGCTCAACTGCAACTGCACATGTTGGGTGTGTTATTTGTTTTTAAGGTGTCTTACAGAGTTTGGGTAAATGGGTGTGAGTGTTTATCCAAGAATAACAACCTCCTTTTAGGAGCTCTTGTTCAAACACATGTCCTAAGGCTCACGGCTCATACATCAATTGTCTGGCACTGCTTGCTTTCATCCCACGCTCAAGATTAAATGTTGTGTTTAAACAGTGTTTAATTTATAATCAGTGTCTGGACATTTCTATTTTAATTTGTGCAGCGTTAGATGTCATGTTTAATTCTAATGTAAAATTATATGCTTTTATACCTTCCACATTCATGGGAGCAATTTTTCTTTGGTAGAATGATAAACATCTTTTTTCGGTACTGATAACATTGTGTACTCTCTTTATTTAATTTGCTGAGAAACAGAACACTGCATCTAACTAGTAACAGGTCAAGAAGTGGCAAACATTTTAAATCTGGTCAGCACAATTTTGCCAATTTATTTTAAAGATTGTGAGCATTTGACATTTTTGAAGAATGTAGCCTTGCTCTAAGAAATTATTAGTGGACCGGTCTGAAAGGTAGAAAAAAGGGAGTTACTGTGTATATAACAGTTAACAACTAAATTAAAATTTGTGGATCAACATTTGGCCTGACAAGAATAAATGTGATGTCAGTGGTGTTACCACATTGCAAATAAAATAGCTTTAAAAGTCTAAATGATTAATATATGGACTGTTTGTATGTTTTTCACTTCTCAGTGTCATCCTAAATATTTACATTCACTGGACTCGCAAACAATGAAGAATAATACACAAGTAACACTTTAAAACTAGTCAGTTTAAATTTTGAGAAACTAAAAAATCATGTGATATCATTTAGATGAGCACAAATGTTTAAAAACAAAATTCTTGAGAAGTCTGGGCTGGGCATTTTACCTGAATGGTCAGTTTGGGTAAATGTAAAAGTGTTGAAGGATTTTGTGCAGGAGTAAAACATAGCAGGCAAGTAAAGCAAGTAAAACATAGCAGGCAAGTGAATAAGGCAAGGTGTCGCTGAAACTCTGACTATTACTTGCTCAAAGGTAAGCAGACTTGGCACATTTTGGGATCTGAAAATCTGACTATTACTTGCTCAAAGGTAAGCAGACTTGGCACATTTTGGGAGCTGAAACTCTGACTATTACTTGCTCAAAGGTAAGCAGACTTGGCACATTTTGGGAGCTGAAAATCTGACTATTACTTGCTCAAAGGTAAGCAGACTTGGCACATTTTGGGAGCTGAAAATCTGACTATTACTTGCTCAAAGGTAAGCGGACTTGGCACATTTTGGGAGCTGAAATTCGTGTGAGATGAGCAGTTATGTATAAAGACACCAAGCCTTTGAAGAAGTCCATCTTATAAATTGGTGGTTGGCTGGAAGCTAGCCCATTTTCAGCTTAGAACAAAATTTGTAAATTTCTTGGGTGGATTTAAGATGAATGTGGACATTAACCCTGACTATTACTGACAGTAGAACAAACATGCCATTACACCGGCACAGTTCAGCTGCAGTTTTGTTTTCAAAGGAGACTTATTCTTAGTTCCACAAATTATTTGCTTTTCTTTTAATGCCTCTTTAATTTGCACTTCAGTAAGATTTGCAAATATTTAGTCAGGCTATTGATTTATTACCAGTGTATAGCTAAAATATTTAAATTCCAATGATTAATGTCCAATTAGAGAAAAAAATGTTAACTACCCAGATGCCAAACACAATTTCGTGGACTTAAAATTATCAGGTGCCACAATCCAACAAATATTTTGAAAACAAATTGCTAATCAGAAGGCAGGTTTGCTTGATTTAAAGAGTTCCCACCATGATCTTGTGTCTCAAAAAGAATTTTATAAATACATCTTAAGAGATTTAATAGCCTTTAGTATACAGGTCTATTGCTTAGAAACGAGACAAAAATTACATAACGGGTGGAAGACTGTCTTCGCCCTTGTTGTTTTTACCAGTGCGATACTGAGGAGTTGTGAGGAAAGTCCACAGAGAGCCACCTTTTTCAGACATACTTTGTTCGGTACATTTCAAGGAATCGTGTTTCAACCAAAAACAAAAACGGCGTTACGATGACTCGCCACCTTGCAAGTGTATTTGCAAATTTTATAAATAACGAATCAACTGCTCCCATTTTAGGGTGAGTGATGGCATTCCCCAGCCCAGATTGAGTGTTACAACACGTACATGTAGGCTTAAGCATTGTGTTTGGAATGTGGGCTTATTCGATCATGGCAATAGCAAAATACGAGTGACCCAGGTTTGCTTTGACCTTTGTCAGTTTCTATTTCGTAAAAATTGACCACCCCATGGTTCAGTTGGTTGTGGCTCACATATGTCTGCAGCGTATTTTGTGCAGGTGGGTCGAGTTCATGCAGCCTCAAAACCGAGGAAAGTTCGCTAAGTGGGAAATCAAATTCACCGTCTGATTCTTCATGTACTTGAGTGATGCCCGTATCCTGTGTTCCACCACTGCAGTTGCATAGGCGGATTTAGGGGGGGCCCAGGGCCCCCTCTTGGCTGCCGCAAAAAAATAAAACAGCAAGAGCGTAGGGAAATGTTGAGTTTATTAATTAACCCCAGTAATTAATATTATACGGATGAAAAAAGATTTAAATTTGTTTAGTTTTAGTGTTGGGGGGTGGGGGGGGGGGG
>NMRA01000658.1:75660-132502 GCA_002633005.1 Phoronis australis | reverse complement strand
AGTTTTCATCTTAAATCTTCTTATTCTTCACCTTATTAACCCGCCGTATCACTGTATGTTATGGCTGCCATTCTACCTCTACAATTCCTGGCAACAGGCGCATTGTAATCCCTTGTCGGCGAGTCATAACAAGCGTCGAAAGCAGTTGTGGGAAAAGTCGTGTGAGAAGTTTGTGCTGCCCTTATTTCGGTATGTGTGCCTACGTTTTGTAGGGTTTCCAAAAGACGAGGAGGGGAGGGAAGTTAAAAACAGTTCGCTTCCCTGTCAGGTACATTTCTCATCATAACTTAGTCATCTATAATTCCTCAATCCCCAAATGGAATTCCAGATTTTGTTTGCCGATTTTCTAAGTAGATGTCTCGTCCCGTTCACTGCCACTGGTGAACTCTGAATGCTTGCACAAGTATTGTTTTTTAACTCACGTGCCAAATGTCAACTCACTTGATACATCCCGGTAAAATACAAAGATACAGTATCAAAGTTTGTCATCAGCGTAGGCCTACACAGCAATGGGTTTTATGTCAAGACTAAATTAGCAACAGAGATGTGATATGATAAGCTGTTACATATTTCTCAAGACATTTTCGGGACTGGGTGAGGAACTCAAGAAGTAAAGCTTAATAATTGCCAAATGTATCAAAGAAATAGCATAAGAATATTTATTCAAACCAAAAAAAATGAATAACAGTTACAGAACACTCAGAATTCCACGTTATAGACATACACTTGTAGTTTTAGCGATAGCAGACGATAATGTAGGCATAGTTCTTTGGGTGGTCTATTCCAATAGCGAGCGATGAATCAGCGCAGCTTTGAGTGATTTTGCATTTCACATCATAAAGGGTTCCATAGCAACTCGAGTATGAGTGTCAGATTTGAGTACGTTTGGAGTCTACTCGAAATACGACATTAGATACGCTTTTTTGAGTACGACTCCAGTGCGCACGATTTTGAGTATGAAATCTCGAGTATGAGTATGAGTCTGAGTACGGAGATTGGAGACCAGACCCTGGTCCTACCTTGTACCTTACTGTACCCAAATCATAGCGATTCCTGGACTCGAAAAGCATTATTATTTTAGATTAGATTCGATAAATCAGCTTGTCATGGTGTGCCATTTTATGAGCCAAGCATGGTCCAAAGTACTGCTAAACAATTAGTTCTACCAAAACCAAGAAACCATTTCTCATTTAGCAAAGTTTAGATTTGGAGGAAATTCATCTAAATAAAACATTTTTGATGACTTAATTCAGGTTTTTACTATCCTCTTCATGTTAACAAAGGTGACATGCAGTACACAAAGGCATAAGGCATATATCCATTGTTAAGTATTGTAGGGTCTAGTGAAAATCCCAGATTGCCACGAAGTCGCCATACACATGTAGGAAGTAAACATACAAACGTAGGAAGTCACCATACACATGTAGGAAGTAAACATACAAATGTAAGAAGTCGCCATACACATGTAGGAAGTAAACATACAAACGTAGGAAGTCGCCATACACATGTAGGAAGTAAACATACAAACGTAGGAAGTCACCATACACATGTAGGAAGTAAACATACAAACGTAGGAATCATTTGGCCAAATTGGTCAGCCTGCATGGGATATTGGTGTCGTGAGTACACAAGACACAATTTTCCTTTCACCTAAAAAACACCATCCAGGCGATGCATTGTTGTAGGGGCCAGGACCTTCACAAATCCCAAAGTACCAGTTTTCCTTGTTTTGCTACCTGGCTACCTGGAAATTTTACCAAGTCACCTTTGATGAGTTGACGTTACGCTAAGCATGGAACTCTGTAACGTGAAAGGTCATAGTGTCAGTTGTCTATTGAGCAGCAAAATACAGGATTGTCAAACCTCTCATTAAAAAGCAATAACACATTTTACAACAGTACTGAACACAAGTTACAACTGATAAAAAAGTGTAAATATGGTCGAACTTAGAAATTAACATTACAAACAGTCAGGCTTCAAAATCCATAAGATCCTAGCAAACAGCTGAACACCAGTTCCAAATAGCAATAATTAACAAATTACAAAACTGACCATTTTCACTCTTCAAGGGCTTCAAACATAGTCGTGAATGCTTATTTTTTTAATTATTGTCTAGAGGTATTGGTATCTGTGGTACAGAGCTTTTGAGGAAAAGCATTATTTTTTTTCGAAAAATGAGAAAAATTCAACTGGCTGCCATATTGTGTCCTAAATTTCTGAACTTTTACAATAAAATAATTGACTCACATTTCTTGCAACAAGTGGCAGCAACAACAACATGTAGCAATGGCAACGGCTGGCATATCATTAGCTAGGCTGGCCTGCCATTAGCTAGGCTGGCCTGCCATTAGCTAGGCTGGCCTGCCATTAGCTAGGCTGGCCTGCCATTAGCTAGGCTGGCCTGCCATTAGCTAGGCTGGCCTGCCATTAGCTAGGCTGGCCTGCCATTAGCTAGGCTGGCCTGCCATTAGCTAGATTGGCCTGCCATTAGCTAGGCTGGCCTATCATTAGCTAGGCTGGCCTACCATTAGCTAGGCTGGCCTGCCATTAGCTACGCTGGCCTGCCATTAGCTAGGCTGGCCTGCCATTAGCTAGGCTGGCCTGCCATTAGCTAGGCTGGCCTACCATTAGCTAGCTGCGTAATACTGAATAACAAATACAGCTTGTATATTTGTATGAACACAACTTTGCGCCATGGCTAACCCAACACGTACTTAACAGTGTAGCAACAAGCAATACAGGGTATAGAGGATTAGCATCGTAACAAAAATGTAAGTAACAGTTAAACAATATATAAATTTTATGACAAGTCAGAAGTCTTCAAAACTAGATTGACTAGAACCAGATATTTACAAAGGGGTTGCTGGTCTACACCAGACTCATTGAAACTTGAGCTTCAATGCCAACACTAGGTGGCACTGGGTAAAACATCCCATACCATTTCAGGTGACTTCCTTTTCGAAAACATGGACCTCTAAAATCACTTCAGAAAAATAAGACCACAATCATTATGCTACTTCTGCCTAAATCTTGCTTTATCAAGTGATTAAATTTTAATTGAAATGGGTTAGGATAAGATTGTTGATGATGACATTGAGGATACACTTTTAAAAAAATTTCAGGTCGGGAACTTAGGAGGTGCTAAAGTGTAAAAATTAATTTTTCTAATATTTTTATCAAAAAAATTAAAAGTATACACTCAGGGTTGATTGCAGAAATTTCTCACGAATCCTTTGATATCAAAATCATAGGAATCGATTCAGAAACGGCCATCCAGCAGCAAAAAGTCTGACCCCCACTTAAAATCACAAAAAATTAGCAGTAGGTGAGCAATTTACGAAGTGCTTGCATTACTTTAATTTTTAAAAATATTCATCATTGCCCCAATTTGCTTTAATAGATATTAATAGAAAGGAGAAAGTTCAAATATTCTGTTGGCACACTTTTCATTTTATGTCATTTAGTATCCTAACAGATGTGACCTTGTGAAAATCATGAAAAATGGCAAAATTTTGCTCTTGCTGAATTCCGGCCATATTCGTTTGCTCACCCTACATTTGGCAATTAAGGCACTAGCTGGACCAGAGCGATGCTCTTAACATACTGTAGGAACCCAATTTACAGGTGTCACCATTGAAGATAGGCAAGTAATTTAAGGGGTATTTGGCAACTGTTCAGCTGTCAATGTTGAACTCTTAATCGAAGTACCTTATAACATCCCATACTTATCAGATTTTCAATTGTTACCAAATGAGCCAGCAATTCAAGTCACAGGCAACGCGTACATGAACATTTCTTGTTTTGCAATTTTAGGGTTGGCCAACCCCAAAAAGCTCAGAAGCCCTTTCTTGATAGTTTTGATGTTCTTTTGGCTAATAGAAATACATTACTACACAGGGCACTCAATCCATCGAGTTTGGGGTTGAGCATAAGCCCCAAACCCCTCTCAAAATATTGAACAAACACACAAAATTCCTCTCATAAGGCCCAAATATTCCCCTCAAGTGACTGAAAAATTCCCTCAAGGTAGCTCACACAGACTACAATTTGAAAGAGCACAAAAGACTAGTTTTATCTACTTGAGGCAGAGCTTGCAACAGGGGTGGGGGGGAGGTGCTGCTATTGATTGCTAGTGATGGGGGGGGGGGGGGTAATTTTTCCCCTAACCCTAAAAAATTCCCTTCTCAGAAGGCACAGGCACATTTCCCCTCCCGTGATTGAGGGCCCTGCTATTACACTCAGGGATATTACAAATTTATAAGTAAAACGCCTTATTCCATTTTCGTTTGAAGCAGCTGAACAGGGCCAATATAGTTTAAACTGAACCCAATCAGAAAACAAGGTGTTTCCTCAGAAACTGGGCACTCATTTATGACAACATAATTATGTTAATGTCACCTGATTTACAGCGCTGTTTTCATACAATGGCAATATTTCATTGAATTGAACAAGACGTTAAAGTGTACATCTCTGGAAATGTGGCGTTATGACCAGTGTAACTACAGTATGACTAGTAGAACCACTTAGTTATAAATACGTTTGTTTCTGCCAAATATTCATGGCCAGAAGAATGCCACGTCACCAGTTCTTTCCAGTGAACATCACAATGCCACGTCACCAGTTCTGTCCAGTGTTGCATCACAATGTAAAATTCTCTTTGTTACTTCATCGATGATCCTGTTAGCCTGAGCCTCAAAATCCACCTATTCCACCCGTTCATTTGCATGAAACACTGTTTTGCTTGGAAGACTTACTGTCCAAGGACAAAGGTATGCTCATCTGCTGTTTTGCTTGGAGGACTTACTGTCCAACGACAAAGGTATGCTCATCCACTGTTTTGCTTGGAGGACTTACTGTCCAACGACAAAGGTATGCTCATCTGCTGCTCTGCTTGGCTTGTCACTTAACTGCACATTAACTGGACAGTCCCACCAAATGATATACAGCACAACAGGTGGTACGTAGAACAGCGAGTCGAATAACCGGCTTAGAAATGACGCTTCCCATATAGCCACTCCAAATGCACTTAGTATGATTAGAATCCAGTCAATCATTCCCCATGTTCCACCAATCAGGCCAAGTGTTGTGAAAAGTAGGCGAGATGATCCGGCAAATATGCTCGATGCATTGATTCCTTCAGCATAGGCTGGCGAGTTGTGGCCATAGACGGCAAGCCACATTTCCCTGGCAATAGCCACATAGGCGAACAATGCAGCTAACGTGTAGTATGACGCATAAACATACTGAGACACCTGTGGAGTTTCGGCAATAAAATGCAGCACAGGAATGGCTATCCACAGCAACAGCATCGTTGTCCATTCCATAAGAGTCACCATTATGTGAATGGGTTGCCTGTACTTAAACCAAATCACGCAGCCAACGTGTATGTAACAGCGAGCAGCAAAGGCTAGTATCATATCCTGTATCATGGAGAGAATTCTCTTGGTCAACACATTGGTTGTGGTTTCATTTATGAGTACAATTGGCGTGAACGCAACATGAGCGCACAGGTACTGAAAATATACTAGGCACAAACCATTGCTTGGCGTTGACCGCAGACACACCATGCATAGTGCACCAATCAAACAAGCAATCCCCCACACTAGGAAACCAATGAATGTGAACGATAGCATTGTCATAGTTTTTGCCACAGTCTGGATTTTGTTGCTGTTGTTTCACTTGGCTCACTGTCTTTCTCGTTTTTGCTGAAACAAAAGAGCATTTATAGTCAATGACCTTAAAACAGAATATTTGTTGCTGCACACACAAATATTTTGTTTGCATTTTACTGTCTGGTCACATTATCTTTATTTACGGTACCTGTGTGGGCCTCTTGTAGTTAGCCAATCAATATAGTTGTTGTAATTTGATTTTCAAGTTGTTTTAAGTTGTGGCAGAAGTATTGAGAGCATTTTCATCAACACCGATCTCAAGTTCTAGATGTACGAAAAGGAGAGATTTTTGGGTGATTTTACTCCTTATGTTTACATGTACGCCAGCAATCTGCAAAATTCACTGTTACTAAAAATCAAGCAGTCAAAATCGACCCCAAGCTTATTTCCATTCATCGCAGCAATGCTGAAACAATAGAAACAGAACAATATAACAAAGAACAGTGTCAGTCTAAATTCTGACACTCCTTTGTCCCGGAGATAAGAAAGCATGTGACCTCATTTTGAAAACCAGGCACATTTTCGTGTCTTGCATTGATGTCAGGCAGGCAAAAAAATTCAGATCATGCATCCACAGGTATTTGTCCAGTTTATCAAACTTTTTCACATCGGGAGTTGCAACCAACAGAACAGCACTAATCGTATACTCCGTTAGGGAGGGAGGAACTGCAACCGAGGAAAACTTGTAAAGAATCAGACAACAAATAACATGTGAAACTATAGTGGCACGAAAACGAGGCATCAAATGTGCCTGACTTACCTCACACCCACCCCCCTCCCTACTTGGCGAAGTGGGGAAAAAGGCCCGCCTCAGTCCACAGGAATTTGGCGACAATGCACGATTCACAGGTCTGAACGTAGTAAACGGGTTTTTTTTTAATCGCCGTTTATTTCTGTAAAAGGTCCACATACTGAAAACTTCGAGCCCCCTATTTTGGGCTGAGGTGCGCATTAGTGAAACTTTATTTTTTCATAAGACAACACTAACAGCACCAAATTAATGCAGCACCATATTCAAGGGGTAAGTTTGTTTACGAGCAGACAAGCGACAGCGTCCGAAATCCCCGAATTCTCACCTTACCTTTCACCTGCTCACGTACTGTCATAAACTGAAGCTATTATTCAAATCTTCTGAACAACAGTAAAAAATCGTATTTTTATTTAGAATCAGTCGGAGATAACAGTGCATTATACCGACACAGGTAGGGTAGCTTCTGAATCGGACGGAAGTACCATGAACTCGGAAAACTTTTCTGCTTGCAAAAATGAGCAAATCTATCTCTATATTTGAAGAGCTATCAGCTGTGCAGTGACATCTATTGCCAAATGTGTGTAGCAATGAGTCAGCCTGCTTGGTTGGGCAATTTCATTTCCATGGTTTTGTTAGGTTGTCTCAGGAATTTTAGGTGTATGTTATTATTTTGGATGGTCTTGGCTGAAGTCAATCTCTCTATGTGTAAAACTGCTCAAAGGATGATTAAGAAGATTGGTAGAGATTTTTCTACTGACAACAGCATGATATGAAAATTCTAGGGTTTTGTTAGCCAGTTAATTGTAATTTAGGAGACTCCAATAGAAATGTAATTAAATTCCAAGTGATTTTATGTGTCCACTTGATAAAAGTTTGCTTGTCTCTACCACCAGTAAAAATTGGTCATTTTAACCACATGAAATCACCCAGAGGGTGTCAGGTCACCGTCTCAGAATTGGATGAAAATTTACTGAGATGTTAATCATAGTACACAATGAATACCTGCAAAAAATTTTGCACGTAAGTCAAAGGGTCTCCGAGATATAGCCCTTCAAAATATTGGGTGCCACGCCCATTTTTGACCTCGCAAATTGAAACTGTGATTTTTTCAGATTTTGGAGGTCTGTCACTTCAAAATTAAGCATTGCATTGTTCTGAAAATGCTTGTATGGATTAACTGGATACCAGGCTGTCAGAATCAATCACCAGAGTTCACTTGGCTAATGTCACATCTGAACTGAGGGGGCCCCAAATGCCAAAAGAACTGTGATCGCGAATTCCGAATGCGATTTTTGATTGGCTCCAGAATGTTAAATAAAAGAAATTAAAACACTTTAACAGTCAATAAGTATATTCCTTGTTACTGTTAACTATAAAAAGTAATAAACAACTTATTTTGGTGGTCAATGTTGAAGCTATGTGGCACTAAAAATCAGTTTCAGTTAAGTAATGCATTTCTTCAGCCATTTTTGGCACCCAAAAAAACAATGTCTGCAGTTTACAATGATATTGATTTTTTTCTCACATAATGAAACATGTATGAAGATTATGAAACCAAAAAAAAATTGTGTTTAAAACTCCTTCATGGTTTAAGGACTCTTAAATCGAGGGTTTTCATAAAATTTTCTCATCCGCAATGGCAGCAAGTTCATAATATTGATAGAAGTAATGATTTTCAGGCTCAGGTTATAGAATTTATTCCAAAAGACAATGTCATATTGGTTGCAAAGTTTACTTAAATTTTGTCAGGGCTTTGATGGGGTCATAGGGTCACAACCAACAAAACTCCTGATCCGAGAGTAGAGTCCATTTGCGTCCACTGCTTATAACTAATCATGTCGTCAAATTCAAGGTCACTGTCAGATGGTCTTCCAGAGCATCTTTGCCTGGGCATAAATTGTGAAAACTGATGATTTTGGTATTTTAAGAACCATTTTAGTAGTCTAAATTTTAAAACTTGAGAAGAACATTCTCACAATACAAGACAAAACCATGTCAGATATATTTTTAAAGCCTACATTAAAGCTCAGTAATCCTTGAAGCACTTTGATCCATGCAGTGAGTGAGAATTACTTGTAATGTCCTTTGTGTGACACAAGAAAAGATCCGCACAACATCTCTAGGTACTTTCATAGCAAGTTAAAAACTGTTTTTCATGATGCATACAAAGTTAATCTTCATCAAAAAGTGACAATCCAGTTCTCCAGGACAGAAGTTTCCTTTTTTTCTTGATCAAGGTCTTTTATAAGAATGACACCTTGTTGTCGGTTCAAATATATTTTATAACAAGGACTGTCGAGGCGAATGCCAATCTTACATGGACTTGGCATGCTTTTAGTGACTGTGTTGGAACAGGAGTGATCTTCAACACTAGCCTGACTGCCTGACATGATGTGGAATGACACTAAGAGAAAATGATGCTATTGTTTTTGAATGGAAATGCTTTTGACACTTCTTATTGGTTGCTATTTTCAGGATGATGAATCGTATTGGCTGTTACGTGTGCATTTCTCACGTGAAGCTTTCGTTTTTTCCTTATAAGGAGTTTTGTTGGTTGTGACCCTATGACCCCATCAAAGCCCCTGACAAAATTTAAGTAAACTTTGCAACCAATATGACATTGTCTTTTGGAATAAATTCTATAACCTGAGCCTGAAAATCATTACAGTTAACAGTAACAAGGAATATACTTATTGACTGTTTAAGTGCTTTAATTTCTTTTATTTAACATTCTGGAGCCAATCAAAAATCGAATTCGGGATTCGCGATCACAGTTTTTTGGCATTTGGGGCCCCCTCAGTTCAGGTATGACATTAGCCAAGTGAACTCTGGTGATTGATTCTGACAGCCTGGTATCCAGTTAATCCATACAAGCATTTTCAGAACAATGCAATGCTTTATTTTGAAGTGACAGACCTCCAAAATCTGAAAAAAATCACAGTTTCAATTCGCGAGGTCAAAAATGGGCGTGGCACCCAATATTTTGAAGGGCTATATCTCGGAGACCCTTTGACTTACGTGAAAGAAATTTTGCAGGTAATCATTATGTACTATGATTAACACCTCAGTAAATTTTCATCCAATTCTGAGATGGTGACCTGACACCCTCTGGGTGATTTAATGTGGAATGACCCAAAACAGTCATCAGTTTTTGCCTGGACATCGCCTTCGCTGCCGCCAACTTAGGGGCCAGGGTCCTTAGTTTCCTTAGTTTTTCCCCAATGGCTTTAATTGTTTTCAATATATTCGCCAATTGTCTGAACATCTTTAATGTATTTCAGTTTTACTTCGGATATTGCATGTTGGTTGTTATGCACATGTAAACCTAAGTCTTACAGTCAATCGGATATTGCATGTTCGTCATTATGTGCGTGTAAACTTAAGCCTTACAGTCAATCGGATATTGCATGTTCGTTGTTATGTACGTGTAAACGTAAGTCTTACAGTCAAACAAGCTCCAAATACTAAGACAGCTTTGTTTTTCAATGGTTCCTGAATGATTCTCATTTTCGACTTCACGGTGAATTTAAACTGATCGAGGGTTACTTGGTACCAGATCATGCCAAGTGCATATTTTATGAGTTTTTTGCCTGTACAGATTTTGTTAGGATAACACCATATTGTGAAGACAGAAGCACAATTTTTATTTTCATTGGCAGATATGCAACAGATATAAGTTTGCTTAAATTGAGCACTCCTGTTTTATTTCATAGCTAGGCCACAGTGATGAGTGGAACAACAGAAATGGGTCAAGGGCCTGAGATGAGTCCATTGTTCAGAACACCAGGAAAGTCCAATGTTTTCACTAAGCTGTATCGGCTGAACCACAACTCGGATAACGGACTCAACCAGAAGGACACATATATGGCTGGCAGCGGTAGCCCAATGAAGATAGCCGCGGCAGACCAGTCGTGCAACATGAGTGTGCAGACTCCATGTAAGGCGTCTACGCCCGTGCCGGACACTACAGTTCCGGACACTCCCAGTCGAATAGAAGAGCTGTCCAGCACAGTGTCAAATCCGTTTGAGAAATTCATGTTGAGTCGCCTGCATGTAGCGACCTTTAGTCCCAGTGTGTTCTCAAAGATATCCACGCCAAGTAGTGGAGATAAGGTAAACACTGCTTCAATGAATGAATGCTGCGTCTCTCATGTCGTCCATGCATCCTTTCGTTTTCACTTGCAACTAATGTTGGGTATTCAAAAGTTAATAACTGCTGGTATCCGTGTCACGTTTCGAAAAAGGCTGCTTTATGAAATCAAATGCTGTCTGCTGAGAGTTGTTAAACTGCTAACCATTGTGTCTGGTTACCAAAACTATTCTACCGTTTTGTTGCAGAGTACAAAAAACTTCCGTTGGTCAATAGACCAGATGGCATTACTACATCCTGCTGATATAGACGAGAAATTGCTGGAGCACCAGACAGATATGTAGGTCACTTGCCATTTTATGACAAAGACCTGTGCTGAGTTCCACAGGCACAAGAATCTCATAAAAGAAACTGGTGTGATCACGTATCTTGTGGAATCTTGCATTTTCACGAGTTTCTTGTGTCTACAGAATGTGTGCAGGTTTATTATGACTAGCTAATAAACAAGAATGTGACAATTCTTCACCTATTTTGTACACATGTGGCAGACAAAAGTGAACGAGTGAATTTTTGGTCAAATTTCTCAAGAAAAATGGAAATTGTAGTCTATTTTTAGCTTGGTTTTGTGCATTGTAGATGTCATCAAATAGCGCTTGGTAAGGTTTCTAGTATTTGCGGCAAGGAACTTAGCCTTGAAAAAAAGAAATTAAATGACAACATAGGTATTGATTTTTGTGGGAAATAATTATATTATGCATAGGGTACGATCCCTGCTGAGTCGTACTGTCTGGTATGTGGTCACATGATGTGACAGTGTAATTACAAAGCCTGAACGGATTGCGACCCAGACCTCGGCTCAAGCCCTATGACGATCATTATTTATTGCAAATATCTGACACTGGAGGAGACTGTGAGTTTGAGTCCTGGCTTTATTGGCAGACAATCGAGCATTGCACAAAAGTGGCTCCTACTCCTGTGAGATCAGTCTTACTAGTGAGTGTATGCAAGAGAATGAATGAGAACATGGGTGTAATGTGAAAATGATTTTTCTGGGGCTGTGCTCATATTTAAAAAATAAAAAATCTGACAGTGTGGATACGAACTCTTTCAAAGTCTGATTGTTGTGTGTTCGGCTGCTTGTCCCGGTGCCTCAGTTGGGTTCGAGCCCCAGTCAGGGCATCAATCTTCTCAGACTTGTAAATTCTACTAGTTCCTGTCATGTGACCACATATGCTTTATAGGGCAGTTACACTGTGAATACACAGAACCAGAGTCTGCAATGATGACTTACACACATAATAATATCATATCATCTGCCATGGTTGATGCTAGGATCTTTCAACATTGAGTCCTAGACACTCGGTGAAATTAATTTGAGTACTTTCAAATTAATTTTTTTCTCCAATGCATGACCCATTCATAATTCTCTACAGTGACGTAAACACTTAAAGGTATATTGAAATGAAAATTAAGAGAAACCGCGGCCTAACCAGCCTTTTGAAAAAGTGGTAACCCACTTTGAAGTCAATCCCACAGGTAGTGCTTAGTGTCACTTTCAAAGTGCGTGGTGAAGTTCTGGGGGGAGGGATCTCCCCTAAATTGAAGAAACTGGGCAGGGATTCCTCTTCAGTGACTGACCAGGGTTATGTTGGGATACACCCCACTGATACAGGCTTCGGATCATCTGCTGGAATAAATTCAATGACAGAAGACGAAATGTTTCAAAATTGTGTAAGGGTTTAAATTAATTCATTTCAATCACATTACAGTGTTAACTGCCCACTAAATGCATACACAATCAATCACATTACAGTGTTAACTGCCCACTAAATGCATACACAAACATTTACCTCATCTCGTACCATGCCTATTCTATCTGGACAGATTTATTGGTTTCTTCTAAGGTGAATTTATTGAAAGGCTTACAGCAACACTCCTCAAAAACAACCAAAATCAAAAAAAAAGTCGCCAACTTATTTTGGACTGTTGGGCTGCGTGATTCTTCTTACTATGATGGAATGATAATAACAAAGAATTTATAAATAACAATTATCATGTCATAAAATTTATTGTTTTATATATTTCCGCCTATAATATAATTATTATTTAGCTCCAGAATATAGTTATTTCATTTCCAGAATGTACATCAGGCTTTGAATGCTCTACCAAAAACCTGATGGCCATCTGGCAGGTTGGTGAAATTCAATGTGGCACAGCTGTTTTGAAATTCATTTATTGGCTATATTCACTGATCAGTATTTTGTCTGCTGTTAATCCAGTCAACATTTGATGGTTTACATTTTTCAGCCATGATGCTGAGCTAGACAGTCATGCACAGAAGACCATAGACAACTTCTTCTCATCACAGCTCATTGCTCCTTCTCCGTCGCCATGGTCACAGAGTTCAAAGCCAAGTGGAGTTGTCAGCACCAGCTGCTCAGTCATTATGGGTATAGAAGCTGTAGTGTTACAAGGATTTGGAGAGAATATTGTTGGCTTGCTTTTCATCCCATGCAAGCTATTTTAAGTTTACTAGCATTTCTTCCGTTAGTAGGAATGTTTAACGTACTAACCATCCCTTGCATCTGTGCTGTGTGCGATTCACACAGTGGTTGCATATCAATGCTCTATGTTGCTCTTGCTTTTTAAAGCAAGAGCAATACAGAGCATTGATTTTAAAAATAACGTGCGAGTCAAAATGACTATTCATTACAAAAAGGTAGCTGTCAAACAAACGTGCCTTCAAACTAAAATACTAAGAATGAAGACTTACACATATTGAAGTGATTGGTGACTGCTTATAAATGTTCAAGGCATAGGACCATGCATATAAGTGAAACAGTTGAGCACAAATACATGTGCTTACATCTGTGCATATAAGGTAAAGAGAGCCAAAGAATGCAGGCTATTGGCAGTAAATAGAGCCAAAGTATGCAGGCTATTGGCAGTAAATAGAGCCCAAGTATGCGGGCTATTGGCAGTAAATATAGCCCAAGTATGCAGGCTATTGGCAGTAAATAGACCCCAAGTATGCAGGCTATTGGCAGTGAATAGAGTCCAAGTATGCAGGCTATTGGCAGTGAATAGACCCCAAGTCTGCAGGCTATTGGCAGTAAATAGAGCCTAAGTATACAGGCTATTGGCAGTAAATAGAGCCGAAGTATGCAGGCTATTGGCAGTAAATAGAGTCCAAGTATGCAGGCTATTGGCAGTAAATAGACCCCAAGTATGCAGGCTATTGGCTGTGAACAGACCCCAAGTATGTAGGCTATTGGCAGTAAATAGACCCCAAGTATGCAGGCTATTGGCAGTTGCAGCAACAATGAGTAAAGATAAAATCAAATATTTCAGAATCTGTGCATGACAACTCGACGAATGCGATGAGCGCTCGAAATTCAAGTTTGTCCACCCAGGGCAGCAAAGAGGGTGAGTGTACTGAATTTGATGTTGTGAGCTTGTAAGGACTTTTCACAATCAGTAATTTAATCTGCATTTCCTTATCCTGCTTTCAGCATAAATATGAAAATCGTAAAAAAGCGATTAACTCGGGTTTCAAAATTTTCCTGGCAGTGATAGCATGAGTTAGATTTCTTCCACCAAAAAGGAAGGGATCCGATCCAATATGTTGGTTCATGAAGTAACGAACTGCCAGAAATCGGTTTTGATCAGGTCAAACTAAATGGTCTAAATCAAAGGTTGATTTCGTTTGAAAAGTTTGTGTAGCGTACAGTCGCACGCACATTAGATGTCTCTCTTGTTGTTGTTGTTGACCCAGCGGTTTACACGCGTATAATAATAATACCGTAACATTGGCTCATAAAACTTTATTTATGATATGATACGATACGATACGATCTACTATCTTACGTTACGATACGGTTAAACCTGAAACAATTAATAAAGATAATACAATATCTAATACAAATTGAAGTACCAAATATATCATACTAAAATACAGAAAATGCATATCTAATAATATTATCTCAACTCACAATTTGGCAAACAATACTTAGAATAAACTTGTATTTAGAACAATTTCTATTACAACACTTTCTATGAGTTAATCAAATAATCAAAGAACTGAAAATAGTTGTTTCTAAAGTCAAAGTTAATAGTAAAACATCAAGAAACAAAGTTGTCTCTTACCAACGCTGGGTATCTGTGATATTTTTGAAGCAAGCAGCAGCCTCTCTCCAAGCAATATGAATTCTAGAGTAGCTAACAGAGTATTTATACTGAACACAAGAAAGGTGGGCGAGATAATTCAAAACATGAAAACCCACAAACTTCCTCCAAAGTGCTACATCTAGTTCCAAAACAATTCTGTGAATCAATCTGCTGGACTCCAGCAATGAACCCAAGTCATTACCAATTATGGCGCAGGACAATCAAGAGTTGAGTAATTCCGATAGACAAATAACAGATTATTGTTGTTGTCGGAAATGCCTCATCCCAAAGTTGACAGGTTTTCAAAGACTTTAAGTTACACAACTTGCAAAACAAGGCACAATTGTTATTATAAACATCCCACAACTGGTAACAGACATGCGGTGAATCACTTCCCATGAACTCCTAGGAGGTTACAAATTTTGGTAAACAACCAATATGTTTGATTAATTATACACTAGTCACTAAAATTGCATAACTTTGCTTTTAATAAGACTAATTATCTACAGCATCAAAAAAAATGTCACCAACAGTTTGTTTTTGGTAGAACTTTGGTTTGTATCTGCTTTAACGAAATTTGTTGGCAAATAAGGTTTTCTTTCCCTAGGAAAATTAAATATGGCAGTGACCATATTCTGCAAGTTTTCATTTTGTTTCAGTCGCTTCTCAAACAGCACTCTCCTTCCCTGTGAGCTTTGACCTTCAGAAGATTCTAAGTGATTTCTACGTAACTGAAGAGGGCACCGCGGACTCACTGAGCACCTCTTCCCTGAGGAGGAAGCTCTTCAGCCACGCAGATTGTGTATCTGCTCCTGCCAGCCCTGTTCAGTAAGCTGAAAAATTAAACACTTATGTCAAAATTTAGTATACTTCGGCAGTAGTGCCTCTCTGCGTGAAGTTTATTAAAAACGATTTGATATTGATTGTTAGATAACTATGATGTCTCTCTATTTACTGAGGTCTTATTCTATTTCTTGCCTTCGATGAATGTAGCATACATTTGAAGTACTGCAATCTAATATAATTTTTAAAACAAGTTTTTCTGATCGACATATGTCCCGAATAATAGATAAATGATACGTGCATCGCAAGGTGGATTCCAGAGATGAAAAGGAGACCGAGGTAGGCGATAAGGTCATTTATTATGACTAACACAATTACAAGTAAATATAGTGAATACAGATAAATAAAATAAAAAAACATAATCTCTGGTAAGATGTGCAATAAAAAACCTCCAGCCACGTGGAAGTACGAGAGAATGATGAAAACGGGGTGGTAGAGGGTAGGAAAAATTAATAAGTTTTGGAACTTACGACAATGTGGCTGGAACGAAGGTGAACTGAAAGCAAGGTTACAATAACAAAGAAAACGCCTAAAGACACGTGACAATCATCAGCCTATGAGAGCCAAGAGCTGACCAAACTCAAGGGACGTGATAACAACAGACCAATACGAAGGCTGGGAAAACGACGTGTAGTCCTACACAAAGGAATAATGGAATAGACCGAAATGAGGGGGGAAAGGAGTAAGACAGATACATATGCTCACATAAATATATTTAACGAATGATATACCATTTATGATCAACACATGTCCCGAATAATAGATAAATGATACATGCGTCACAAGCTCGTTACCAGAGATGAAAAGGAGACTGAGGTAGGCGATATAAGGTCATTTATTATGAGTAATACAATTACACGTAAATATAGTGAATATTTTATCATTTGTTCTTTTAACGATGTAACTAGCGGGAGCCACTGCACAGATGCAATCAGCACTCAACAAGTATTTTTAGACAATACGAGAATTGCAGAAAGAAGTTATCCAACAATCAATGTCAAATCATTTTTAACGAAGTCTGTAATATCAAAATATGTGCCTATGAACATCTGATTCTGCTTAGTAGACTTCATACATTAGATGTTATGAAGCCATAGATGTGAGATGATCATAAACATGTGCTTAAATCGTACACAAGAAGCACTGTGTTATATGCTGGAATCATTGACAGAATCGCGTGTGAACAATAAATCATGCATACAATACACAATATCCTCTTCACATGTGCTTCATATCAATGGGTTAATGAACTGTCGTCTGGTTGTTGTTCAAACCTGAAATGAAGTTGCATTCATTGTAAATGAAACAGAATGCAGTGACATCCTATATATTACATATTTATACTGTCACTGTGTTTTTAAAATAAATATATGGGAGATACACTTGAAATGTGCAACTACCTAGAAGGAACCAATGCCATATTTTAGGTCTATGCAACATTCTCAGAGATACACTTGAAATATGCAACTACCTAGAAGGAACCAATGCCATATTTCAGGTCCATGCAACATTCTAGAAGGAACCAATGCCATATTTTAGGTCTATGCAACATTCTCAGAGATATACTTGAAATGTACAACTACCTAGAAGGCACCAATGCCATATTTTAGGTCTATGCAACATTCTCAGAGATACACTTGAAATATGCAACTACCTAGAAGGAACCAATGCCATATCTCAGGTCCATGCAACATTCTAGAAGGAACCAATGCCATATTTTAGGTCTATGCAACATTCTAGAAGGAACCAATGCCATATCTCAGGTCCATGCAACATTCTAGAAGGAACCAATGCCATATTTTAGGTCTGTGCAACATTCTCAGAGATATACTTGAAATGTACAACTACCTAGAAGACACCAATGCCATATTTTAGGTCTATGCAACATTCTCAGAGATACACTTGAAATATGCAACTACCTAGAAGGAACCAATGCCATATCTCAGGTCCATGCAACATTCTAGAAGGAACCAATGCCTTGTTTTAGGTCTATGCAACATTCTAGAAGGAACCAATGCCATATTTTAGGTCTATGCAACATTCTCAGAGATACACTTGAAATGTGCAACTACCTAGAAGGAACCAATGCCATATTTTAGGTCTATACAACATTCTCAGAGATACACTTGAAATATGCAACTACCTAGAAGGAACCAATGCCATATCTTAGGTCTATGCAACATTCTAGAAGGAACCAATGCCATATTTTAGGTCTATGCAGCATTCTAGAAGGAACCAATGCTATATTTTAGGTCTATGCAACATTCTAGAAGGAACCAATGCCATATTTTAGGTCCATGCAACATTCTAGAAGGAACCAATGCCATATTTTAGGTCTATGCAACATTCTAGAAGGATCCAATGCCATATTTTAGGTCCATGCAACATTCTAGAAGGAACCAATGCCATGTTTTATGCAACATTCTAGAAAGAACCAATGCCATATTTTATGCAACATTCTAGAAGGAACCAATGCCATATTTTATGCAACATTCTAGAAGGAACCAATGCCATATTTTAGGTCTATGCAACATTCTAGAAGGTACCAATGCCATATTTTATGCAACATTCTCAACAGACTTGCTATGCATATCATTACGCTATGTAGCACAATGTGAACACTCAAAATGGTTAAAGTAAGTGTTTAGAAAAGAATGACTGTGAAGACCTCTCTTTCTTCTGGTTGAGAAAACAGTGTTCATGGACACTTTTGAGACATAGTGTTTTTTCCAGGATGAAAGCAAGCTGTGTACCTCATGAGTTATCTCCACAGTCCCATGTATTGAAACAGATGCATGCCACGCCACAGCACAGACGAGGTGTTGCTAAAACGGTATGTTATGTCTGACCTATGGATAAAATTTGTTTGCCCATTGTCAAGCATATTTTCTTTGGTGCGTTGTATATCTATTTGATATGTTGAGACTGATGTACAATTCATGTTGGCTAATCAGTGGCATTGGTGAATGACAAACCCAATAATGCTTAGTAATGCAAAATGACAAAATAGGGCAAGTGCCGCAATATTTTTATCATGCTCAATCATGCACTGACTGGAGATTTCTGATGTCCTCTCTTAGCCAATGCTGCTGTTGATAATCTGACTATTGACAGATGTGCTAATTTTTCAGCCGTGCATTCATCAGATCTGTCAAAAGATGACTTATAAGTTGCTTCTACAAATCACACTCCACTCACCCCCATCGCCTGCACAAAGCACATTACTGTAGTATAAGTGACTTTGTTATTACGGACACACACGGACGACCATCTTACGATTGCAGATCGACGTAGTTTCAGTGTTCCCAATAAACCTAGTTTATTCTTATTATTCTACATGGTGGCAGCTTTATAACTACGATGGAACTCATGAAGCCTCCTAGCGAAGATCTAGACCTCAATTCAGGCAATGTCTCTGAAAACTGGAGGAGATTTCGGCAAAAGTTTGAAGTGTATCTCGTGGCGAGTGGGGCCACTGATTTCTCCGACGAACGGAAGGTGGCGCTATTCTTACATTGCGTTGGAGACGACGCATTGGCGTTGTATAACACTATCAGTTTTGAAAATGAAGAGGCCTCCAAAAACTTGGATATTGTCCTGACCAAGTTTGAAGAATTTTGTTCACCAAGAAAAAATGTTACATATGAACGTTACAAATTCCACAGCAGAAAACAAATGGAGGGAGAAACCATCAAAAATTTTGTGACACACTTGCGCACACTGGCGCAAACGTGTGAGTTCGGGGAACTTGAAAAATCTTTGATAAAAGATCAGCTCGTTCTCGGTGTCCGTGATGATGGGTTGCGCGCTAAACTGCTGCGCCAGGGCGGGCAGGCGGACGGTCTTTCTCTCGAAGCGGCGTTAGACTCGTGTCACGCGGCAGAAGCCTCGGGTATGCAGTTTCGCGAAATTACAGCCACAGTGGGGGATTCGACATCGGTAGGTGCGGTAAACGAAATCTCAAAGTGCTCTCGGTGCGGTAAAACGGCACACGGGACTGGTGAGAGATGTCCTGCGCGATCGTCGGAATGTCGGAAATGTAAGCGGCGGGGCCACTGGGCTGTTGCATGTAAAACTCACCTCCAACAAGAAGGGGTGAAAGAAGTCTCTACCGGACTGGGTAATGGGAAACACGAGGAAATGCCTCGAGAGTTCTTAGGTGAAATAACGCCAGGTGAAAACGACATTGTAAAACCCCTTCGCGTATTCACCCAGGGAGGTTTTGACAAAACGTTTGAATTTAAACTAGACACTGGTGCGGGCGTAACGGTATTGCCGTGTGCGGGTGGCCCGTGGCCAAAACTCAATCAGTCTCAGAAACGGTTGTTTGCGACTGGAAATATCGAATTGGATGTTCCGGGTTGCTTTGACGCCACAGTTCAATACAAGGATAAAACTTTGCGTGAAACCGTGTACGTTGTTACCGGACAGGCCACCGGTTTGTTGTCTCGGAGGCTATCAATAGGACTGGGGTTGATCAAGGTAGTCGATTCTGTTGATGACGGTCCCCGGAATATTGCCGACGGCTCTCTAGGTCGGTTAAAAGGACGTCAGTACAGCATTAAATTAGACGATAAGCACGAGCCCCACGCTATTTTCACGGCTCGTCCGGTACCGATTCCGCTTCGTCCGGTCGTCGAAGCTGAACTTCGACGTATGGAATCGATAGGCGTAATACGGCCCATAGAGGAACCCACCGACTGGGTGTCACCTATGGTTGTGGTCCCAAAAGAGGACGGAAAGGTTAGAATTTGTTCTGACATGACGAAACTAAACGCAGCGGTCAAAAGGGAGGTATTTCCGATGGCGAATGTCGAGGACAGTTTAGCCCAGCTTAGTAAAGGCCGCGTGTTCTCGAAACTGGATGCAAATAGCGGGTTTTGGCAAATTGAACTCGCACCGGAGTCGCAAAAACTCACAACCTTTCTCTCGCCATTCGGTAGATATTGCTATTGCCGTTTGCCTTTCGGTCTGGCTAGCGCACCGGAGGTTTTTTCCCGCGAAATGTCCTCCGTGTTGGAGGGGTTGTCAGGCGTAGTGGTTCATATGGACGACATTCTTGTTTATGGCGCGTCAATGGAAGAACACGATATACGCTTGTCTGCAGTGCTAAAACGAATCGAACATTCTGGACTTACACTGAATCCAGAGAAATGCGTTTACCGCCAAACGGAAGTCAAGTTTCTGGGGAATATTATTGACTCTGAGGGTATTCGGCCAGACCCTAAAGCTATTGACAGTATAGTTAAAATACCCGAACCCAAGAACGTCAAGGAACTTCAAAGTTTCCTGGGGGCCATTAATCAGTACGGAAAGTTTTCCCCTAAGTTTGCTGAACTTGCTGCCCCGTTGCGCGCTTTGCTGCGCAAAGATTCTGTGTGGCGTTGGGACTGTGCCCAAACGGAGGCATTTGCATCGGTCAAACAAGAATTGAGCAAACCCCACGTACTTGCCCAGTTCGATGTTTCACTCAAAACTATCGTTACTGCGGACGCTAGCCTTCATGGCCTGGGAGCAACTCTCTCGCAGGTACAGCCGGACGGTACGCGTCGCTTAGTTGCAGCGGCATCGAGATCGCTTTCGCAGACTGAGTCGAATTATACATGTATTGAGCGTGAATGCCTTGCTCTGACATGGGCATGTGATCGTTACCGGAACTATATTGTGGGGTTGAAAGTGATTCTCGAGACTGATCATAAACCCTTGATTCCCATCCTCTCAACTAAAGATGTCAACAATCTGACTCCCCGGTTACAAAGACTACGCTTAAGGCTAATGCGTTTTGATTTTGAAGTATTGCATCTTCCCGGCAAAGACAACTTAATCGCGGACATGCTGTCGAGAAACCCCAGCTCCGAGGACCGGGATGAAGTGCTCGAATTAAGCACCGAACTGTTCGCGAAAGTAGCGGTACAAAACTTACCTGCTACAAGCAGGAGGCTAGAGGAAATTAAGCATGCACAAGCATTGGATGAGGTGTGTCAAAAGGTCGCATCGTTTTGCAAAACGTCTTGGCCAAAATATTTGTCGTCTCAAGAAAGTATCTTGAAGCCGTACTGGGATGTTCAGCACGAGTTGACTTTGGTCGATGGACTGCTTATGAAGGGTCATTGCATCGTGATTCCTTCCTGTGAAAGATTAGATGTCTTACAACGTATCCATGTCGGTCATCTCGGTATCACGAAATGTCGCGAGCGTGCCAAAGCCTGTGTATGGTGGCCTGGCATGTCATTGGCTATCGAGGACATGGTTAAGGCGTGTCGTCGCTGCCGTGAGCATCAGTCGGTAAAACGCGAGCCACTCCAGACGACGGAATGGCCCGATGGACCATGGCAAACGCTAGGGACAGATTTGTTTGAATACAAAGGCTCACAGTATCTATTGGTGGTAGACTATTATTCGCGGTACCCTGAGATAGCCAAACTAGAAGCGGCGACATCCAGCTGTGTGATTAACCACATGAAGTCAATTTTCGCAAGGCATGGAATTCCGTTCGTGGTTCGGTCGGACAATGGGCCCTGCTATGCTTCCGCAGAGTTCGCTAACTTTGCAAAGGACTATGATTTCATCCTTCTGACGAGTTCCCCAAAGTACCCGCAGGCGAACGGGGAAGCAGAAAGATTCGTGGAGACTGTAAAGGGTCTCTTGCGTAAATGTGACGACCCTTACCTGGCCTTATTGTCATATCGAAATACTCCCATAGCGAATGGAGAGTCACCCGCTCGTTTACTTATGAACCGAACTCTTCGAACGACTTTGCCGTCAGTTCCTGATGCTAGACCAGTCGAACTCGATCGTGACTCCCTGCGGATAAAGGAACATGACTACAAAATTCAAATGGCAAAAGCATTTGATTCCCGGCACCGTGCACGGGAGATTCCTACATACCATGAAGGTCAGTCGGTAATGATTCGCGATATGAAACGTCCGGCAGTTGTGGTGCAGGATAAGGACCGCTCCGTGACTCTCGAGACTGATAAAGGTAGCATAACGCGAAATAGGCGAGATGTCATGATGATGCCGCCACCACCACCCGATGATTCAGTACCGGCGATACTCCCAACTTCACCGACTAATTCGCTGCGTAGTCCAAGCCACCGTGTTCGAAAACCACCCATCCGTTATGGATTTGAGGACTGATGATATTGATAGTGAACGATGACTTTAAGAGACTTGAGGGGGAGATGTAGTATAAGTGACTTTGTTATTACGGACACACACGGACGACCATCTTACGATTGCAGATCGACGTAGTTTCAGTGTTCCCAATAAACCTAGTTTATTCTTATTATTCTACAATTACCTTACCCAAACCCAATGCAGTACTTTCTAACAAAGACTTACGTGCTCAGTTAACTTGGGCATGTCTTTCAGAATAGGCTTGACTGGCTGCTTTGCTGGGATGAAGCACCTCTCCTAGGCTAGTCATGGTGTTGCAAGGTTATTCTCATGGCATGAAACTTGATCTGATTAAGGCGTGAATCCACATATTGGGTCAAGTTCACATCATGTACATCAGTCCAAATATGTAAGTGCTCATTCTGTCAGTTGTCACCATGCTGTTCCAGGCTCAGTTCTCCTCAAGCCCTATAATTGCTAGTGCCTCTTGTCGCAGCTCGCCGGGAAGGGATAACATGTCCTCTCCAGAATTATCTCCCATCATGTCCAGGCGAATCAAAACGCCAGCTCCAGGTAACTGTTAACAATGTTTAAGTAAGAATCAGAAGTTTTCATACACTCCATAAGCTGGTCACATCACATGACCTATAGATCTATAGGTAACCAACATGTGGCATGTGTGAAGACTAATAATTCTTATTTGTTTGATATCAACATACTGGTTTATAACTACACAGCTATATACATGTTAACAAAGCTGTGTCATGAAAATGCATTTTTATTTTATAAAGGAGAGTTTTAGTGATCTCTCCTTGTAATTTGCATTTGGACACGAGCCTTACATAACTCTCGATAAATCAATATCAACAGATTTGAACAAAGAATGAAAGTTGGTTTATCTTGCTTGTCGTGATCATTTTTCTCATCGTCATCTTCATTTTTATGTTCCATTTATCCTAATACATTATTGAAAACACTAGCATGAAAAAAGGAGTTTTAATGTTATGTTGGACTTGTGAAAAGTGTCCAAATTTGGCTATAAACAGAAATCTCAGAAATCGCTGCTTGGATTCACAAGAAACTTTCAGATGCTTTACATTGTGCACTGCAATTTTCCATATTGGTGCGAGGAATTGTATTTTAAAAGGTTTCACTTTTGAATTATGGGATATCAAAAATACAACTTTTTTGATTTTGATGAAAGAAATCAAAAGTGGCATGAAATGAAAACAAAATGATGACATTAAAAAAGTCTTCAAAGCGTTTTTGAGATTCCCTCTTGAACATTTATATCAAACAAAATTTGGTCATTGTTATTAATGTGTTATTTTGCTTTAAATGTACCTTTCTTTTATCTAAATTTAACTAAAAAGGTATGGCAATTCGACCCTATCAATGGCAATTTGACCCTATTAATGGCAGTTTGGTATCATGTAAAAACCCAAATTTTCCATGTTTTCTACTTTCAGACTTAATATATATACTTGTGCAGGGTTAAGATCTATTGTTTTACACAGACTTGTCAATCAGATCCTTCATAACCTTACAAGATTAATTGTTCCATAACAGAATTATTGTGTATCAGTTTTATTGAAAACCATTTGGAACTGTATGTTCATTAGTAAAACAATGGTTCCGGTTTGTAGAGAGTTATTTCCGTCATCAGCGTTTACAATTTTATGTTTCTTAGTTTAAAACTTTCTCGTTTTTAATAATTCCTTGAACAATTTTTTGTATCTAGTAGTTTTCAGTTGTGGTTCTTACTTGATAATTACAAGTTTTTGAATGAACTGTATTAGTGAGGAATTCATATCCTAAAATATCCCACAGTCAAGTAAAACATTTTAATTAAATAAATGAAAGTTGACAGTTTAATTCAGAAGTCTGATTTCTGTTTTTATGCCCCCAGGTGGTAATATTGGCAACAGTCCTTTCGCATACCCGCATACACCGTCTTGTTATCCACTTCAAGCAACGCCATCTTCAGGGAGACAGTCAGTGCCCTTCACCAGTCCAAACATGTCTCCAATTGGCTCTGATTCTTTGAACCAGATGGAAAAGTCAAGCCGCAACAACCACGTGCAATCACTCAATTTCGACAGTATGCTGTTTATAGTATCTTTGTTGCTTTTGCTTACCATTATTCAGATTGTGTATTGTAGCTACCATCAGACAATGTTTGAAAACATTGCAGGCATAAGGTGGCAATTTGTCTGAAATTGATGAAATTTTTAGGCGCCCACATATTTATATGTGGACACATTTTGCCGTCATCTCCTTCCGTCCGGGCGGCGTCCGTCCGGCGTCTGCTGCTCTATCTCCAAAACTGTTTGACGATTGTTCATGAAATTTTGCACATGTGCTGCTTTCATGGATGAGATGTCATCAGCGAACTTTCGGACAGATCCGACTACCGGTGTGCCCCCTAGTGTCAATTTTATTTCTTTACGTTTTTCTCTGTATCTTTAAAGGTTCTTAACATATTTTCACACAAGAGCAATGCGAAGCGTTGAAATGCGCCCATGAATGCATCGCAAACGGTGTGCTTTTAGGGTTGTTTATTGGTCATAAAAATGGCCACTAGATGACGCAAAAACGTACAATCCATCCGAAAATGGTAACATGTCATGGCTTCTTTACTGGAAAGCTGTTCACCAA
Organism: Phoronis australis; assembly: GCA_002633005.1. NCBI lineage: Eukaryota > Metazoa > Phoronida > Phoronidae > Phoronis > Phoronis australis. The sequence goes on along the minus strand of NMRA01000658.1, from coordinate 107,202 downwards.
ATTCCATAGAAATCTGTCATGGAACTTCAGAGAAACAAAAAAAAACAGAATAAAATGAAAACTGCCACATGAGTGCACAGTGTTCGTTGAATCCGGCTGAAAGTCATCATTGTCTGTTATTAGCTTCATATAAATACTAAATTTAATAAAGACCCAGCAGTGGGTTTAGGAGATACAGCTATGGGCGCAAAACAAAACAGAACTACCATTGGAAAAGCCACAGTAGTCAAAGTCGCCGTCAACCATCTTCAAACAGAGGACCTTTGAAGATACAGAGTTTAACATAAAAAAATAATATTGCCACCAGAGGGCACACTAGTACTCAAATCCCTCCGAAAGTCGTCGTCCTTATTCATCATATAAATTCACTTACTAAATTTAGTAAAGATCCTGCAGATGGTTTAGGAGATACAGCCATAGGCCCAAAAAAACATAACTGCCACTAGGAGGCGCCACAGTCAAAATCGTCGGAAAATCATCGTCAGCCGTCCTCTTCATAGTAACAACATACATGCTAATTTCCACAATTATCCTTAGAGCGGTTTCATTGATAGAGGGGTGGACGACTAAAAACAAACAGTAAAAATGGCTACTAGGTGGCGCAAATTCTGTCGTATCTGTCCGTAAACGGGTGGATAGCGTCATCTCACTAATAGATGCCTACATGCCAAATTTTATGAAAATACGCCGAAGACCTTTGAAGATATTAGATATAGAGGTAAGCGTAAAAAACTAAAATTGCCACTACGGGGCAGACCGGTAGTCAAATCCGTCTGAAAGTTTGCTCATGCCGTCCCATTCATGAAAGGAACACATGCGCAAAATTTCATGAACATACGTCAATCGGTTTTGGAGTTAGAGCAGCGGACGCAAGGCGGACGCCCCCCGGACGGACGGAGATGACAGCATAATGCATCCACATATTATGAAATATGACATGTTCCCGTTTTTGGATGGATTGTACATTTTTGCGCCACCTAGTGGCCATTTTTATGATACATATAAATAACCCTAAAAGCCATCATTTGCGATGCATTCATGGGCGCATTTCAACGCTCCGCAGTGCTCTTGTATTGTTACATAATATCCATCAATGAGCAAGTTTAATAAGTCAGACCTGAACCTCGGCATTTCCCAATACTTTCTTTATTTTACATATATTAAAGGAGAATGCCACCTGATTTAATTAGTCTTTTTTACCGTCTTAATCAGTCTCCACATCACCTCAGATACGGTCGAACTTACCTCGCTGAGAGGTGTCGTGGTAACCTGCGAGGAAGGTGAGAAATGACGCAGCGACGTCAGTGGTTCTTCTGCTGAGTGAGTGCCGTTACAGTGTCGTGGTGTATCGTTCCCACTTGTGCGAAATATGAAGCTGCGAGAAAAGCGGTTACATCATTTTTTCGATTTCATTGAGAGCCCGTAATGCTTCGGAAGTGGCTCAAGGCAGTGAAGAATGAAAAGTACGTCATTTATACCGAGTATGAGGCCGTGAAACATCTCGGTGTCTGTGACCGGCATTTCGTTGACAGTGACTTTCCGCACTGACGAATTCCAGCTTACCAAACAGCCAGAGCAGAAAAAGAGACTGACGCTGAAGTCAGATGCTGTGCCACTATTGAAAATGCGTTCGGCAGGCAGGAGACAAAGAAATGCGGATCAGTTATTGACTGATCAGTTTTTGATTATGGAGAGTGTAGTTGGCCATGAAAACAGGCAATTACACTTAATTCAAGGAACGAGAACATGATGTTTTATATAACCTGTTTGTTGACTCACTTGTTTGTCAGGCTTTTGTTTGCTGGGTGTATGATGTTTTCGCCAGTTCTTTTTCCCAGCCCTAAAGAACGTCGTAAGTACACCTCTGTTTAGATCAGTGCAAAATCAGGATGGTCTCTGAGACACATCTGAGCTTCTCCAAAAGGCATACTTGCTGAATTTTGTGGCAGCAAACGCAAGCATCAGTCGTTTCCATTATCGTGCAGTTAGCGTACTGACACCATGACAAGTCATTCAAACGTTTTTCAGAACTATCCATGTTTCCGTTGTCTGTGCATGTTCACGGTGCCTCTCTAGTATTCTGTTAAGTCCTCGATGGATGAGCACTCATCTAAGTCGGGATTGCGAGTTGCCATGTTGACGTTTATTATTGTGCGTTCTGTTTCAAAATCAATTATTTTCACCCTAACCAATGCTTATATAAAACTGAAACAAAATCCGTCTCATTAGATACAATTTGTAATGACTTTGGAGTGTTCGTGAGCATGGGCGGATCCAGGATTTTGAGTTGGTGGGGGCTAGGCACAGGAATAACCAGAACTTCGCCTCATGCGCACGCCCAGCTTAAAATGTCGAGGGTCTCGAATTTTTGGGTTTGTGGACCTTATTACTAAAAAAAAACGGTTTGTTCAAGGCCTATGCNCATATGCTAGTCAGCAATTCGCACACTGAACTGCCAAATGGAATCTGGGAGAATTTTAGGGGGTACACGGCCCCCTTGCTCCCCCCTCCTAAATCCGCCACTGGTGAGTGCAAATGTTTTGGGAACCCAGCAATGAATAATGCCTTACCGGCTTTAGATGCAATAAAGCTAGGCGCCGAGGCCGTGTGAACGCACGTTAATTCATAGGCCATAGTCCCCAGGGCTTGGAATTTTCCGTGCAAACGCGGATTTCCGCTTTTTTCAAATGTTCTGTCCGCGCATTTTATTACATTTCCGCGTAAAAAAATCTGATTTGATGTAAAATTTCTGCGGCAAATTCCTTTCTTTCTGCGGCTTTGCAGACGACATTCACCTCGAAAAGTGGAAGTTGCTCTTTATGTTTCGGAGGAACGTAAATTCTCAACATTGCCAGGGCATCTGGGATAGCGTGGTGGGATTTTCAATGGCGTCTCGTGTTATTGTAAACCACGGCGACAAATACTGCGGCTCTGCAGCCAAAAATGTGTGAAATGTGTGGGTTGGGAGTGGACGGACGACCTAAAAGGACGTAGACGCATGCTACTGATGGTGGTAGCGTTGTCGGGGAAAGGTTCACATCGACCATTTCAAGGCTGGGTAGCGCGAATGAGTTGGGCCGTAAAAGTTTCCGCGTTTTTTGTCATTGATCATTCCAAGCCCTGAGTCCCAGCTCCCCTATCTTTCACCTCCGTGGCCACTTTGGGGGGGGCAACCGGAACTTTGCATTAAACCCATCTACAGATGTTCAAAAGTCAATTTCAAAAAAGTTCCCAAGAATACAATTGCACGTTTAGTAAGAATTTTAATTTAAACGTTGGAAAAAATATAACCTCAAATAATATGTTAGCCACCAGGTGTCAGTGCAAAATGATCCGAACAGCCAATCACATGCCAGGAAAATATTGTGTCCATACCAGTCGTCTGCTTAGCATGAAAACCTTCATCAGAGGACAGTCAGCTGATGTTATCCTGCTGGCTTAGTTAGCATGTTTACTGCAGCTACTGACTACATTGGATAGTATTAATTCTTGGATGGGTGTGCAAGTAATAGGCAATTACCAAGGGCCAAGGCTCAAAAACCAGCAGGCAGCAGCCAGGAGTGTCATCGTATTGAAACAATTCTTGGCACATTCCTGAATCCTTTGGTGTTTCGCAAAGAACAATTTTGGGACAGCTAGGACTGTGCTGAAACTATGAATTATTCAACGAGTGTGCGATTTCACAATAGACTGGCAAGATGTCTGCCCTTGTTGCACTCATGTCTCAGGTTCTGCTAAAATTTCTGAGCTGAAATTCTCAGATATTACCTGGTGTAAGGCAACTGCAAACAAACGTATCAACATTGAGTGCAAGAGAAGTATCATTGCTGATAAGTTTTTAAGTGTTTGTGAAAAAACAGAGCTCTTGTCATGCGCAGATCCAGGGGTGGGGGGCTCGGGGCTTGAACGAGCCTCCCCCATGTGGTAAAGTGGGTAAAACGGTTTACTTCAGAGAAACAAAAACTCGTAAAAGTAGAAAATTGGACAAAAGTTCACTAAAAAGACAGGAACTACCAAAATTCGACAAACGCACAATTCGTAGCTCTGAAGTACCCCTTGAATCTTAATAAATGTCCACATTCTCAAAAACTCAAGCCCCCCATTTTTAGGCTTGGTACGTGTGTGCTTCTATCACAAGCAGTGTTACAGACACTTAACGGATGTAAGAAAAATTGAAAGAGCTCTTAAAATATAAAAAGATCAAGCTGGTGATGGAAATGATGTTGAGCCCACTAGAAAATTAAGGAGATTGTCACTGTCAGTTATATGTACATTTAACAGTGCTCAAAGAAATATACCGTATGTGTCGCCACCACAATTAACCATTTGCCACAAATCAAATTTCATCACAGGTCAACTTCACAAACAAAAGAAAAGATGAAAACCTATTCCAGTTCCAAACATTCAATTGTAAATACTCCTAGCTATTCTTAATTTGAAAAGGTGTCATTTATGGTAAATAATCTTTAGTTTCACAGAACAAAAATTATTTTGCTTGATAAAATTGTAGTAATATTGGTCTCAATCTCAAATATACTGGCAGTAGTTTTTTCCTACATGTGAGTGATCAGCACTGCTTTTTATGAACTTTTAAGCCTATTTTGAGATCCTTTTACTGGTATGTAAAATCATGAGCAGTGTTTGGAATTTGAGAAATTTAAAAATGGAAATATTACCTGTGTTCTGTAATTTATGTATCTTGAAAATTCAAATGTTGCGAATATGTCAGTATCTCACATTTTGGAGATTCTTGAATTGGAGTTTTTAGCTAAGGAAAATTTTTACTCTTCCAATTGCGTGCTATTTAAAACAGGAAGCGTCAAATGAAATTTTAGCTCTACGGTTAAGAAGATGCTTTTCAATTTCAAACAAAAACTATTTTCAACATGAACATTCCTCTATTTTTCAAAGGTTGTACTACTGTATTAAGGATGATAAAATGTTTCTATGTTTTAAATTTTTTGAAGGCAGCTGCACAGTGCAATCAGTGTTAGTAATGATGCTCATTTCTCTTAATGCTTACTTTTGTTGAGTACTTAAACAAAATGAAATTTCAGTTGTTGGCCATACTGTGTGCTCAAGTGAAGATTATTTTGGTTAATCTATTTCAGTTAAGTAGGATTACTGTAACAAGGTGTTTAGATGAAACGGTATTCAGGTTGTCAAAACTTTATTTGTGTAGGATGCTGTCTTGTAGAGGTATTTTTACTTGGAGGTAGTTTGTTGGTCTGACAGCAAGTTGTGTTTTGTTTGTTCGCACTCTACAGGTCGCAATTTTCATCCGATTTTCACGAAATTTGCACATAACGTGTAGATCCGAAAGTTCTGGAAGCCTATTGTTTTTGGTCATGATCGGATACAAAATGGCGGACGTGGCGGCCATTTTGTATCCAATTTCACACTCAAATGCTTGTAGAGGCTGCATTTTTCGAGGTACATGGCTGAAAATCGGTACCATTATACTAGAACGCAAGTGCTACAAGTGTGCTGAAAATCGTCGACTTCCGTTCAAAGTGGCACATGCGCACCCCGAAATATGGCCAAAAAACGTTTTCTCCAGTAGAGGGCGCATTTGCAAACCAATCACTTTCAAACTGGTCACGTGTTTGTTGAGTTTAATAAGCTTTTATAAAAGTCACTTTCAAGATGGCGGCTGTGGCGCATGTTCACACGGTTTCAATCGTTCTGCTGTCTTGTTTTTAACGTGAAGAGCAAATGACGTGAATTTTTGCATGTGGATTCCTTTAAGTATGGCCTTTCAAAAAGTCTGCGAGAGCGTATTTCTCAGACTTCCCGTTTTCGAGTTATTTGACTTTGAATTTCAAAAAAACGGCAAATTTTCAATTTTTTCGAAAAGTTTTTTGATTTTGCCAAACTATCACTTTAAATAGAGTTTTGAACGGGCTTCCAGAAAATATTTGCCATTTTGCGCTACAACGTCTACTTTTCGAATTATTCGAGATTTTCGGATACCGTTGTTCCTTCGGTCACCTATGCAAGCACGCAGCTGGCTGGCTTTCAGTTCACTTTGTTTTGGTTATGCTTAATTGACCCCGACTGACCCAGCCAGCACTGTCCTACTGTAAACTGGAATTCCACGCCAAATATTGTAAACATAACTTTGCTCTGCAGACTGTCACATAGCGCCACCTATTTTGGAATGTGGGAACAAAGCATGGCTCGTCCGTCATGTTGCGCCATCTATTGTTCTTTATTGTAGTTGATTGTATGCTATCTATTTGATTTCTTCGCTAGTGACATGAATGTTATTGTGTTATTGATAATTGCCGCCGTGATCATCATGATTGTCGTCCTCCCCATCATCGTCTTTTCGATTAATTCCGTCAAGTGTCGTTCCTCCCAGCGCTCTCGTTTTTTAATTTTGTCTTTGCCATTAAAGTTGGGCTCAAATTTGTGTTTTCTGGTTAACTCATGGAAGGCATTGAACCGTTTGTATGCAAGCTGTATGGTGAGTCATCAACAGTTAATAAAGCGTGCTACCACATATTCAGGTTGAAATCTGTGATCTGCCTCCTCATCATGATTGTTTGCTGTTACATGCTAAAAGAGCAAACTACCAGTGTGCCATTCACAAACGNATGCCTAGCTGAAGAAGTTTGTTAAACAGATTGGTCAGGGGCATGGTAATTTCGTTGGCAATCATTTGGGGGTAGTCTGATGCTCCACTGGATGACTCTACCTTTAGCCCCATAAAATACCTTGAAAATGTTAATGGCAAGTGTAAAAGAAGTGGTTGTAGTAAAAAAATGTGCTCTTGTTTGGAGTCAGGCATGCCTTGTTCTAAGTTGTGTGACTGTCCAGACTGTGAACATGGTATGCTAGTCAAAAAACAACCTTTGATGACAATAATGATGATACAAATGATGATGGAGTGGATGAAGAAACATAATAAGTGTATGCTATGTTGTTAAAGAACTATAAAATTTCAACCTAATGGAAAATAAGGACAACATTTTATCATGCTCATGACTGACACTGCTCCGTGTGTCGTTCCTTGTGACAGTTGACAGTGAACTGCCTATAAATCCGTAACAGCGAAATAAGAAATAGGTTCAGTACCTCAATGTATTTGTAAGGGTTTTACATCGAATTTTGATGATTTATTGGTGTAAAACGATGAATTCAAGCAATAAGTCGACACCAGTAAGCGTGTTGTGGACTGCTGAACAGACTGCGCTCGAACCTGTGACGTCATTAGTTAATTTCAACACCTCCGTTTGCTGTCAGGTGTCAGGTAAAAGAACTGTACTTTCTTTTATCGAGTGGAACTATTGGATCTAAATTGATACAAAATAGGTGACATTCTCCTTTAAATAATTAAATTTTTATCCATTTTTCGATATTGCATCGACATCTTGAAAAAATCTCTATCACCAGATGGGAATAGTGTCTATAAAAAGTTCTACTAGGCCAAAGAACTGAAACATTACCAGTAGATGTGATCCTAAACAAACTGTTTCATTTCAGACGTTGCCGCTCATCATCAGCCAAATGTTTTAGAAGATAACCCACCATCTGTTCAGGTGGAGAGCGTACATTCCTTGTTGAGTGTCACCAGAGATGTGTCTCCCAAACGAAGCAGTACCCCAACTGAAGAATCACTCATTGTCTCGTCCACTTACAATGCGGGCATTATAAATTTTAATGATAATACAGCACCCAGTTGCCATAGTCTCCATCAGAAGATGTTTGGTGGTGCTGCTCAATTGTCCGCCATCCGTGAAAATCACTCAATCATTGATATCGAAGCTTGTCTGAGTTCAGTGCACCAGGATACTGGCTATTGTACAAACAGTTTACAAATCACAGGTCTGGACACAAAATCTCACTCTGCACTGGCTGCCAGTCAAGAGGCTCTAAGCTCACAGAATGCTATTTGTCATAAACCAGCATCTTCAGCACAGAAACCAATCAATGCTCAAATTACTGATCAGCACCATCAGGAATACCTGTGCCACACCAACAACACAGGGCTCCAGACCAGTCTACTCGGTGAAAAAACACAATTGATCTTGGACAAACACGACGAGAATCCATACACTATTGCTAGCAACAGGTGTAAGGATATGTCCCAATATTTCATTTCTGGGCCTAAGCTTGCAGATGAAAATTTTCTTCCGGTAAACTTTGAGACACAACACATGGATTGCTGGCCATCCAAAGTTTTAACACGCCCACGTTTTTCTAGTAGCGAGACTGAATTGGGCGTTAGTCTGTGTGATGGGAAAACGCAACTGTGCGGAGTGGGTATTTCTCAGAGCTTCTCATGGGATCCTATTGGTTCATCAACACCTAGCAGACGACATCTGGCTGAGCTGCAAAATGTTGTGTCCAAGACAAGAAGTGAAGGTGAAAACGTGACGGAGTGTGAGTATCTATAGATGGAAAGAAATCTGAAATTGCAGTATAAATTTGAACTAAACGATCCTCTTTCAACACGTTATCGTATATTTTAAGATAGACAGAATTAGATTTGAATCTTCAGTCCTTTTTGAATTTTTGTTGGTGCACCAACAAAATGGTCGCCTCACTTGAACAGTAGGAACTTAACTTTTTATGCGCCAACATATTTGTGGTCACATATTGCCATAATCCTGTCTGGTTTGCTCAATATCGCAAATCACCCCGATCAAATCTTGATGAAATTTAGCACAGAGTGTATGGCATTACCTGGGTGGTGCACACCACTTTTCAATCAGCCCCATCCCCCAGGGTTATAGAGGTGAGGCTTTTCTGTGTTATTGGAGGAAAAGCGTATCCCGATAATATCTACAGAACACGTTAACAGATTTCAGTGAAGCTTGATACTGAAGTATGTGATGACAATGCGCTGGCACCAGTTGACTTTCTGTTAGATTTGACCACTGCAGCACCCCTAGCGGCCATTTTGGTCTCAACCCAAGGCTTTTTCAGTATTTCTGGGGAAGTGCATTTCTGAATGATATTTAGAAATCCAATCAATGGATTTCAATGAAACCTGACACAGTCAATTTTTAGGCAAATTCAACAATGTACAGCATTCCCTAGAGAACATTTTAGTGACGAATTTCTATTATACTTGACATGGTGGTATGTGGGGGGATTAGAATACTGTAGCACTCCTTAGTGGCAATTTTGTCCTGGTGTGCAGGAGTGCTCAATATCTCAAAAATCGTAATTTCATGCAATTTGTTACAAAGGAGTAGGGTATCGTCAGCCACTCTTCAATTTGGTCAGGCCTTGGAGCTCTTCAGTAATTTTAGGGGAAGAGCATTTTGGATGATATATAGAGCCAGTGGATGGATTTCCGTGGAACTTGACACGGATTTGTATGACAACAAAGTGATTACACCAGTTAATTTGGGGGCAGATTCTGTCGTTGTAACACCCCCTGGCAGCCATTTTAATCTCGGCGAGGGTTTTTTAGTGTTATTGGAGCCGGACATTTCCGGATGATATCTTGCTTGAGAAGCGATTGATGGAATTCAATGAAACTTGAAACAGATGTATGTGACTGGTACCAGTCGATTTTCAGGCAAGTTTCACCATTGAAGCACACCCCAGTGGCCGTTTATTTGGTTGTCCTGCTTTCCAGTTGTCTGGTTCATGTTTGGATGAAATCTGCGCAAGGGTGTAGGGCATCACTAAAGCTAGGCATGCCTATTTTTTATCAGCTCAGAGTCAGCTGACAAGATTTTTCAGTATTTTTGAAGAAGAGGAGATCTAGAAAACTGATCGTCAGATTTCAATGAAAACAGGTAGTATGTGACGGCTAGTTAATTTTCAGACAGATTCAACTACTGCAGCACCCCCTAGTGGCCGTTTTGGTATTGTCAAGGGACTTCTTCAGAATTTTTTGGAGAAGGGCATTTTTGAATTGCGTATAGAGCCAATTCACGCCGGCAGGAGGTGCGTTCGAAAACGAGGCTTGCTGCCATAGCTCTGTTAGCTTATCGGCATAGTTCTGTATTTCAGTCAGTGTTGTTCCTTGAACGGCTAGAAAAAATGCCGACACGCAACTGTCTGCTCTACAATCTCTAAAGACGTTGAGATTCGGAAGCGCTGGGTCGTTGCCATACGCCGTGACGAAGCAAAATATGTCCGTGTAAAATTTATAAATGTTTTCGAAAAGTTAGATCATATTTTGTCGCATCTCGGTTGTCAAGCAGCATAGTAACGACCGGAGAATGGGCCAGCCAGGCTGTGTTTTCATGACTACGGATTTAGGGGGGGGGGCAAGGGGGCCATGGCCCCCCTAAAATTGTATCAGATCCCATTTTTGAGTTCCGGTGCGAATTGCTGACTAGCACACGTGCGCAACCAGGGGGTCTTGAGGGGTGAATAAACAACGCATAGGCGCTGAATGAACCCCGTTTACCGTTTTTTTTTAGTCAACTGGACCGCAAACCCAAGAATTCAAGACCCCTGCATTCCCAGATTTTAGGCTGAGCGTGCACATCTGCCGAAATGCTGCTTATTCCTGTGCCCTGCCCCCCCATCTCAAAATCCTGGATCCGCCCCTGCTACGGGTTGAAACATTATAATTTTCCTTTCCAAAAAGGACAATGCCCTCAATCTTTCGAATTTGGGGCCCAATATCGGCCCTATTCCCCTCTCAAAAATATTGAAATATCACGCAAAATTCCCCCCACGAGGCATAAAAATTCCCCTAGTGAAAATCTTTCTGAGTTCACATCATCTGTAACCACACAGGGGACATTTTTTAAGAGCACAAAAGGCTACTGTAAATTGAGACACAGCCTATGAGAGCTTGTAACAGGGCGGGGGTGCTATTGATGGTGATCGGGAGGTAGATTGTTCCCGCCCTCAGTAGGCACTGGCACCTTTCCCCTCGGATGAACGAGGCTCCTGCAGAAACATGATAACTATGATTGCATTGTCCAGTTAACTGAAGTTGAGTTCTACTGAAAACGAGGTTATGCTTTGGACGAACGAATTAGGTGTTTTAATTTTAAAATTCAACTTGGTCCAGATTGATATTTGAAAACACGTGAAATAGACGTAAGAATTATTACAATCAAGAAAGCAGAATTGATGGTCACATAATTTTTATTTTCAATTACGAGCCTGGTTTTTTATTTTAATAAAATATATATTTGATAACAACAATTATTCTTTCAGATCAATGACAAATCAACTGTTAGTCCCAGTGAGTGCATAGGATCAGGCTATGCTTGATGTTAATATTCTTGATCAACAAATTATACCAGATGTGACTAATTGCACATGACAGCCACCACTGTCGAATATGTCTTCAACTCGTCAACAATACGAGCAGATGGCCTTGTTCGCGTAGAAAGTATTTTGATCAACAATTTACAAGAAAAAACGTAACCCTGCTTTCAGCATAATACTTAATCCGTAACACTACGATCGCCACAATTTGGTCATATTTACTTTTCATGTTTCGAACCTAGTTTTCCGAAAAAAATTAAACCCTTTCGTCAGAAAACTCTTTGGCGCCTTAACTTGTTCTCTAATGTAATTTTCTACGTCTCTGTGGTTAATTGTCGACACATTGAAATTTAATATCCAGGTTGGACTCGAAAGACCGGGTATTTAACTCACGCAATGTCTACTTTCGCTGATGTTTATCGCACTGAGCCTCGCTTTGGATTTTAACGTCCGCCGCGTGAATTGGGTCTATGGGAGTCAATTTGTGAGCCGGCACCAGTCAATTGTTTTACCAATTCGACTTATCAGCAACAGCACTGTTCCGTTTTGGAGATGATCTGATACTAGTTGTAGCAGATTTCATCAAGTGCTGTGCCCTCTTATGTCTTTTGGGTCTATCTCTGTATTTGCTAAATTTCACGATTGTTCTGTGTGAAAAGAAACAGACAACACCTGCTAATTTTCGAATGACTAGTGTTGTTGTCCTTCGTGGATTTTTTATTTAAACTTGGTGTTAGTTTAAATTGTGTGGTACAAATACTTTGATATCAGTTCTCAGTGTTAATCCTTGTGGTAAAAAAATGTTGTCTTATTTTACTTTTCACGAACCTGTGAAGCGCTTCTAGAAAATTACTGTTTGTGGTGCACTGTGGACACTATGGCCAATACAATAGGATTCGAAGTTGGTTTACTATGTAGGCACATAACAATGCTTTGCGTTGGTGTTTTCTTGTATTGGAGTACATGACCTATTTTGTACATGTGTTCATGTATTGAGGGCCTGGGCTGTATTGCGGAGTGGGCTGGTTGTCTATTGTTCATCATCTATCAGGATTTAGTCGCTTATCACCTCCTTTAGTTTTGATTGGATTTTTATCAAGTATGGCCTTCACCTCCATATTCGATGTTAAGAATTTCAATACCAGTAATTACGAAAAAATTTTTGACTACTCCTTTTCTGTGTTAGTGGCAATATATAATACATAATACGTGGTTCTTACCAGTATTTAAATTATGACTGGCCAATCAATTTTGTCTGGGACTGAATGAGCGATGACTCATCATTTGCCCCAAACTGCTTTTCTTGTCTGCAACACCTAAGTAACAGCGATTGTTTTCATTTTAGGTGCAAGGCCTATGGAGGTTGTTATGTCTCAAGACAATGAAAACATGCAGTACTAGGAAAACATTGGACCTCAACAAAACGACATTCCTGAAGAAATTTTAGTAATTTGTGGGCTGTTTTTCTAGCCAGTGATATGAATTCCTGTTGTTTTACGCAATACACGAGTCCTTGGTTCCAAGTTGGGCACGACCACTTACATGGTCAAGGACTTTATTGAAAAAAGGACCAAATTTTTACACTGAGCTGTGAGGGAACATGATAATGCATGTTTATCTTAAAATGGTGAGCAAATGATGAAAACATTTGACAGGTATCGCTTACAAAACGGCCCGTTGTGATACTTACGCTCGGCTCAGTGCCCGGTGGCAGACCAGGTCTAGTAGGTTACGGCCAAAAAAGCGGCAAAGAAACAGCACTTTTAGAGTAAGAAACTGGGGATTTGTAATGTAGTGTTACTTATTCATTAACTTCTCATGTTATATTAGAAAGTAAGCATGCGCATTCGGTTGTATTCACCAACTTTGTGTAATCGGTCGTGTTGGAATAAAGCGTTTTATTCAGAATTGCCTCAGTTCCCTCAGACGCAGCGCTACAATTGATCGTTTTGGCTACGCAACTCGGCTCCGTTTTAATCATCTGCTAATGACTACGCCAGTCATGATTTCTCATAGGCGCCCCTCCCCCCCCCTCCCCTCCTTGGGCTGCCGCAAGCAAAATGAAACAACGCGAAGCGTGAGGAAATATAACTAGGACCGGTAGTGGACAAGGGGTGGGGGGCTCAGACGAGTTACTCACCTAGCGGCCGTCCATGGGACGGCCCTTTTAAAAAAATGACTGCTTTGGACGGCACGGCCAAGACGGAAAAAAGACGGCCTGTTCCAAAACAACTTCGGCGTAAATGAAGGCTAAACATTTATTATTAATAAATTTCGTTGTTTGAGTTCGCTAAATATTAAGAAATAACTCTACATTAGAAACTTTTGCCGTCTATTTTTACTATAAATGTCACAAAGACGATCGGCAAATACTGGCAGCCATCTTTGGGGAATACCTTCCTATTCTGTGACGTCAAGGTGACTTCATACGGAATCCCCCGGACGACTAGTGTCGAGAAATATTGCATCCAGCGCTAACTACCCGTACATGGACACTTAATCTTTGAAATTGAAGAACCCACACACCGAAGTTAAAAGGATTTACCGTACCCCTAATGCTAGTTGCCGACGCGAAAGTTGAAGCTGTACTCGATATATTCGACGGAGCAGCCAATTTGAAATTGCCGACGGAGAACGCACACTTCGAAAAAAATGATACCCGACAAAATTCTAGCACTGACCTGCCGTAAAAATGCCATCAATGTCGTTGAACATGCAAACCAGATAAAAGTTAGCGCAAACTTCCTTAATTTGTTCGCATAGCTCCGTTGCAACTCAACGAATGAATGAAAAAATATTTAAAAAATCCGCACGGCCGAACGACTTATATTGATGCGCGAGAATGCAGTGCAAATTATACGAGAAAAAAATGTGGTGTGTAATGTTGGTTACGTATTCAATGAATAACTTGGCATGAAAATAAATGCCTCGAAATACTTCAACTCATTGTGGAATTCCATGATTTTTGGGCGATTCGAGTTAATCCTCTGTGTGTGGCACTGCGTGCCGTATATGGAAAAAAGTAGGTCAGCCAGTCACGTGCACAGCACCTGTTACTTCGACTGCGAACCAGGCAGGGGATTTGACTCTTAAACTGCGAGAAAAGAATGGTTCTGTTTAAGAATAAATTTCTTGTAGCGTACTGCAGTATCTTGATTGCGTTTAGTGTACTTGTAATTCGACACTTGGTGTCTCTGGTGTGGTGTAGCTAAGGATGTTGGGTAATGAAAACATGGTTGTTGTCAGACGTGGCTAGTTTTCCCTCTGACTTTACTAACCAAGTTACCGCATATTTATTGGCGACGATGATACTTTTGATCAGTGGCGGTCCACGGTGCTCTGTCTTATTTTGACCAAGCGGTGGAATCATGGCAATCGTATGTGGAACGTTTAGAGTTTTATTTCGTGGCGAATGACATAGACACAATGATCAAGAAGCGCGCCATTTTCCTGACCTCGTGGGGATCGGAAACCTACCAGTTGGTGAAGAACTTAATCCAACCGTTTAAACCAGAGCATAAGTCGCATTCTGAGCTTCTTGATGTGTTAAAAAACCACTATTCTCCTACACCTAACCCCATTGTTGCGCGATATAAATTTAATTCCGCAAAAGGGGAGAAAATGTCAAATTTTATCAGTAGGTTGCAGGAGTTGGCAGCACATTGCCATTATGGCAATACCCTGGAGGACATGCTACGAGATTGGCTTGTGTGTGGGGTTGAGAACTTTGAAATTCAAAAGCGGTTGTTTGCAATTAAATATCTAACCTTCTCCAAGGCCCATGAGATATGCTCGAGCATGGAAATGGCAGTAGACAATGCTCATTGGTCAGTCTCCAACCTCAAGTGTGAACCATGTACATCACAAACCACAGCAACAGAAACCCCCCCAAGCCGTGTTTTCGTTGTGGAGGTCGACACTATCCAGACAAATGTGGATTCAAGGACGCGGAATGTCATGGATGCCACAGAACGGGACACATTCAACGGAAATGCCCAGACCGTTTTGTACCTTCGAAATCGTCGAAACCGAAGTCGAAAACCAAACGTATGAACCATGTGTCAGAGGACAATGGCTCCTTGTTAAATAGTTTACATAATACACTAATGAAAACACTAATGTGTGTGGATGGAAATCCTATGCAATTTGAGCTTGATACTGGCTCTCCTCGAACAATTGTAACCCAAAGGCAGTTTGATAGTCATTATTCAAGTGCAAAACCCAAACTGAGACCTGCGGATGATACTCTGTATACATATACCAAATAGCAACTTGATTTGCACGGTAAAGCCGACGTTTGCGTGACAGCTAATGGCCAGAAGTATGACTTGTCATTTTTGGTGGTCCCTGGTGATGGGCCATGTTTACTTGGCCGTGACTGGTTAGCTGTTTTGCTTGGACCTGACTGGAGCGACCGTCTCCTGAGTGATTGTAACGCGGTTAACAAGTTATCTGCGAAAGTTAGTGACTTAGATGAAATGCTCACTTATTCTCCGATGAACTTGGTCTCATGAAAGGCGTCGAAGCACGTCTGCACATATCGTCCGATGTGAAACCTCGGTTTTTCAAGGCTCGCTCGGTACCCTTTGCTCTCCGTGAGAAAGTGGACGAAGAACTTGATCGATTAGAATCATTGGGAATCATTAGCCTAAGTAGTGGAATCTTCGAGGTGGGCTACACCCATTGTGCTCGTGGTAAAGGCTAATGGGAAAATTCGCATTTGCGGCGACTATGGAGTGACTGTGAACCAAGTTGCAATTTTTGATAAAGTACCCATTACCGAGAATCGACGAACTGCAAACTAAGTTAGCTCTTGGTAGCCAGTTTTCAAAACTGGACATGAGCAACGCCTACTTACAGATGAAAGTTGATGATCGCTCGAAAGAGTATCTAACGATCAACACTCATCGTGGTCTGTATTGTCAGGAGCGACTAGCGTTTGGAATCGCGTCCGCCCCTGCGATTTGGCAACGCGCCATAGACACGTTATTACAAGGGTTACCCGGTGTCATAGTGTACTTAGATGACATAGTCATTACGGGTAAAACACGGGATGAACATTTTACAAATCTGAAAGCTGTTTTGCAAAAGCTGTCAGATGCTGGACTCACATTAAATCGTTCAAAGTGTAATTTCTTACAGGACGAGATCGAGTATTTAGGTCACCGTATTGACGCACAAGGACTTCATCCTACTAATGCTAAAATCGAGGCCATTAGAAATGCCCCAGTGCCGAAAAATGTGTCTGAACTAAGAGCTTACCTCGCAATGGTAAATTACTACGGCAAATACATTCGCAATGCGTCAACACAGTTTGCACCTCTGTACGAATTATTACGCAAAAACAAATCTTGGCTTTGGTCGAGCCGCCAAGAAGACGCATTTCGTGCATCAAAGGATTTGCTGTGTTCTGACACTGTGCTGGCGCTGATTATGATCCGGAAAAACCGATAGTACTCACTTGTGATGCCTCTGCGTATGGTGTTGGTGCTGTTATTGCACATACTGATCCAGATGAGCGCCCGATAGCTTTTGCCTCACGAACTCTAAGCAGTGCGGAAAAGAACTATAGTCAATTAGACAAAGAGGGACTTGCAATTATTTTCGGGCTGAAGTATTTCCATCAGTATTTGTATGGAAGAAACTTCGTTATCGAGACTGATCTTAAACCCTTGATGAATATTTTCGGAACAAAGAAAGGGATTCCGCAAAATGGCTTCAGATCATTTAACGCGTTGGTCGTTGATACTATCAGCATATTGTTATGAGATTCGGTATAAACCGGGATCTAAACTTAGAAATGCTGACGCGCTGAGCCGATTACCGGTCGACCCTGCTCCTACAGATGTCGCTGTACCCGGACGTGTAAATTGGCTTAAGGAACAGTTGTCATCGACTTGTGCAAACGTAGCCGAAGTGAAACGTTTGACCGCACGAGACCCTATTCTTTCGAAAGTCGTGCACTTCGTGAAATATGGTTGGCCGTCGGACATTGGTGACAATTTTCGTCCATTCTACAATCGTAAGCTCGAGCTGAGTTTGGAGGGTGGCTGTTTACTGTGGGATTGTCGTTTAGTAATCCCCACCCCATTGCGTACACACATTCTCAGT
Source organism: Phoronis australis (assembly GCA_002633005.1). Taxonomy (NCBI): domain Eukaryota; kingdom Metazoa; phylum Phoronida; family Phoronidae; genus Phoronis; species Phoronis australis. The sequence continues at coordinate 89,895 of NMRA01000658.1, read as the reverse complement.
GAACTTCATGAAGCCCATCCGGAAATGTCTAGAATGAAGGCATTAGCGAAGTGTTATGTGTGGTACCCTAACATGGACTCAGAGATTGAACGGGTCGTCCGTGGTTGTTCGTCATGCTGTCAGAGTAGGAAAGCCCGAGCGAATGCACCGCTGCACCCTTGGGTCTTCCCAGGTGAGCCTTGGGAACGACTGCACATAGACTATGCCGGTCCATTTGAAGGGAAAATGCTGTTGATTATTATTGACTCTAAGTCAAAATGGATCGATGTTCACATAACTCATTCGACTTCAACTAGTGCTACCATTGATGGATTGCGGAAATCTTTCGCGGACAGAGGAGTTCCCCGTGTCATAGTCGGTGATAATGGTACGTGTTTCACCAGTCGTAAATTCAAGGACTTCTTAAACAGTAATGCTGTTAGGCATACCCTTGTTTCTCCATACCATCCGTCGTCCAATGGTATGGCTGAGAAAGCTGTTCAGACTGTGAAGGAAGGACTCAAGAAAGTCAGTGGTAAAACACTGAGTGAGCGTGTGTCAAAGTTTTTGATGTGGTACCGGTTAACGCCACAAACAACTACCGGTGAACCGCCATGCGAGATACTTTATTCTCTTAAGATCAGATCGCGTTTGGACAATTTGCGGCCTAATTTGAATGCAAAAGTGGCGGAAAAACAAATGGATCAAAAGAGCCAGCATGATAAGTCTGCTCGATTGCGAACATTCGATGTTGGTGACAAAGTTTTGGTAAAAAATCATGCTTAAGGTGATGCAAAATGGTTGTTCGGAACAGTTACTGATCAGAGTGGTCCAGTTACGTTTTTGATTGAGCTGGATGATGGACGTGTCATGAAGCGCCATGTTGATCATATTGTTCATAGCATGAAACCAGATCATGAACTGAAATCAGATTCATTCATTAGTGCTGACTCTAACGATTTGGTGTTTGTACCAGACACTAGTGTTAATAATTCTGTTGATAAACCTTCAGATCAAGGTACCGTGCCAGATGTGATGAACAATATACCGCCAACCGGGACACCAGTTGTTCGTCGCTCACAACGGACTGTGAAGGCTCCTGATAGACTTGACTTATAGAGCACTTTGACTCTTGTGTTTAGTGTGTAACTCATAAGTAGAGTTAAGGTTAGACTTCGGAAGGGAGGGATGCAGTATCTTGATTGCGTTTAGTGTACTTGTTCGATACTTGGTGTCTCTGGTGTGGTGTAGCTAAGGATGTTGGGTAATAAAAACATGATTGTTGTCAGACGTAGCTACTAAAAGTTTTCTCTCTGACTTTACTAACCAACTTACCGCACGTACTATGAAAGACAGTGATTGACTTTCAACCTGGTAAGTTTCAATTCAACAAAGCGTCCACTTAAAATGCACTGCAGAAGACGTAACAACTACCATGTCCCCGGCGACCACTGGCTACGCTCGTAGCAAAACGACGTGAAATTTACGAGTAAAGCGCTCGGAAAACGTTTAAGAAACGTAAAAATACGAATGCCAAATTCAAACACGGAGTTTCGACGTTTTTTTTTGGTCGCCATCCTTTACGAAGCCAAGTCCGGGTATACACGCGCGAGTGCACATACGCCGTCACTCCTGTTTTCCAGCGGAGATTTTCGCCGACCGTGTTGAGCACTGGTGATACTGATTTGTGAATATGGTCTTGTTTTTGTAGATTCGTGAATTGCATTACTGTGCGAAACGAAACGTAGACATGTACTCTAGAATATATTTCTTCATGTCCTTTCGAATGCAACTTCATTGTCTTCTCACAATTTTAAGTGGTTTCTCAATTGCATTAATTTTACTCTTCTCTTTTGAGAGCTTCAAGATACATCGAGTCCTGTACTCATGCTGTCTATCATGCAACTCTACATAGATTATCTTACTAAAAAGATTTACAGATCTTGATTTTTGCAGCCTAGTGACAATACACACATTCTGAATGGAACAAACATCCTAATTTTTCTTTAGTTTCCCGTCCTTTGAACAAGAAAAAAACATCCGAACAGTGTGCTAAATAAAATGCAAGAAAATGACTTGCTATGTACGATATTTACAAACACCATTCTCACTATTAAACATCTATTATCGTGCTATGTACGATATTTACAAACACCATTCTCACTATTAAACATCTATTATCGTGCTATGTACGATATTTACAAACACCATTCTCACTATTAAACATCTATTATCGTGCTATGTACGCGAACGCGTTTCCAGAAGTACTTACACAGTCCACACATTTATTCATACACAGAACTGCACTGATATATATAGGTGCTAACAATCTTTCCCGAAACAGATTCATCCGCCTCTTGTCTCACTGAAAGGGAGCTATGTTCTAAAATGATGTTTTAAAAATTGGTTCTACTGCAGATGAGCGCTCTGATGTCCCCGGTAAGTTACTAGACACCCGTGGATTAAAACATTTTCATTCTCCATTGTACATACGTCTCTTTTGAAAGACATTGATAGCGTAATAAAGTCGCAAAACAGACAGTTGCCGTACCCTGCGTAGTAATTGATGTGGAAAATGCGTGCGTCGCTCGGATACATTTGTGAGAAATTTTGTCAACTTATGCCACAAATTTTAAAGTAGGTCTTATGTTTCACATATAACAAGCTTGTTTGAAGGAATTTTAAAACAATTACGCAACTCGAAGTGCGTTTTTATAGATCTTTAAACAAAATACAAGTAACAAAACGTGATTTGCAACTTTAACAAGCCATTTACAACCACAAACATACCTGTGGTAGGTGTCGTTTTCAAATCCAATTATCTCTAAACAAAGAGGTACTGAACTTAAAATTGAAATCCTGAAATTCTAAATTTTTCTGAAATAGTAAAAAGACTTCCCTTTTAAAACATTCAAATTGTAATTCATATTTAAGTCACTGCCAATAGATACGAACTTTTCCTAAAAGTGAAATTAGATTTGAAGGTTGGACTGAATATTGACCTATCGCAAGCTCCGCCCCTATGCGAAAAGTCACGTGATACCCGACAATCGAATGAGATGTCAGAGGCACACTGTCGCTAGACATTCCTGGTGGAATTGATGAGTGTTTTTACACTATTTAAAAACGCTTGGACAGAAACAATAGGCGATGCTTTTTAACAGAGAAGCGTACGTTCATGACATGGGAATTTGTAAAGGTGACGATGAAAAAATAAGTGCTCGAGGAGCCAGCGAAAATCCGAAGAACACCTCGGCCTCGATCGAGGTTCACCTTCACCTGACAAATGACAAGGCCACTGATACGATATGTTCACGTAAAGCTGGGTATGTACCTTTAAGTCGAATTATTTGTACGATTCCATAGTTTTCATGATCTTTCGAATAAAATCAGTGAAGATTCACCGATATATTTATTCTGTCGTCTGTTAAATTTCGCCAAATGAAAAGTAGGTCACAACTGGTGGGACTCCTGGAGTAAAGTAGGTCATAGATTACAGACAACACATGCACTAGGTCCACTCGATAGCACTATTTACGCTTTTCTAATCATGTAACGTAATATTTTGATAAAAAATTCACGTTCATAGCTCAGGTACACACTCATCTCGTCCTAGGCAAACAGTTAGCCAGTTAGCTCCGGTAGGTCTAGGGCTGTGTCTACTAAGTCAAATTTATGTCTGGAATTCAGTGGCGGATCTAGGATACCACAAGGGGGGCCCAACATGTTGCCTCGTGGAATTGGGCAAAGTGCGATTGTATGTGCATAGGCGGCCCGAAAGTTGCAGGGGCCGGGGATGTAGACCTTTGGACCTTCTTTTCAGAAAATCTATCGGTGGACTAAAACGAACAGGAACATGGTTCCGCCGCGATCTGGGGTCTGAGCCCCCCTCTTTCGCTACCGGTCCTAGTTACTGAACTCAATATTTCCTCATGCTTCACGCTCTTGCTGTTTCATTTTGCTTGCGGCAGGCAATGGGGGGGGGTGGCTGGGGCCCCTGCCCCCCCCTCCCTAAATCCGCCGCGCCTATGGAATTGTCCATTTAACTTAGGCCTACCTTCTGATGAACTTGGCATTTTTTTGCGGTTTCATTCCATAAAGGTAGCTTTCTTCAAGGTAGCATGATCACTATAAGTCGTGGTATGGTTACAAAAGATTATAAGTCTGGTGTGGTAGTTGCAAAAGGGGTATTTACAAAAATAACTCAATTTCTTTTTTAAAGCTTCATAAATCTAAATATCGTGTTTGAACAACTTCAAAATGAGCTCTCTCTAACTCTAAAGACATAGTGTATATACTAGAGGTACACGTCAAAAAGTAATTCAACAGTCTATTTTTAGTGACAACAGCTCGACCAATGCTTTGAGTTCTGGCAGTAATCCAGTGCCCCTCCCTGTGCCGATCGAATCTCTGGCGGAATTTTGACCGGGAGAGAAGTTGAGTTTGTTGAACGCCAGCCTACGGGTTTATGAATAACAAAAATGTACCTCTGATACGAAACAAAATAATGTCCATTAGGTTGAAATAAATAAAAAAAAAATAAAAATGTCCTTGAAAACAACAATTTCCGCGGGGACTACCGCTAGAGTGCTGAGATCCACAGGTGCCGAGACAAAGGCGGCCAGACGTAGGCAACTCGGGAGTCAAAATCTGAGATAGCCCTGCACCATAGCCACCAAGCTGAAAATTGCGTATCTTGGAACTAATATACTTGTTTTTACTATAGCCTTCGAGTTATCAAGCAACATCGCTAAGTTCCGCTGCTCGTGTGGCCGATCCATAGTTTACGCTTTTCAACATCATTTTTCGGCTTAGGACATGCCAAAAAATGACGGGATATTATTCTGGAGCAGCATAACGGCTGTCGGTGCTACACACGCCATATCAACACCGTTTCACCATTCTTAGCGGACAATTTCTTGAGCTATAGACTAAAGTAAGTTTTACTCGACTACGTGTGGTTTGTCGGGTAAAATGGCGGCTTGGAAACGCAGACGAAGGTGTGCCAAGAATGCTGCGTTATGATTGGTCAATTAAGCCTAAATAATCCTGGCGATAGGTTCCGTCCATGCGCGTTTTATCGTGGACTATCGGTCCATGATTCACAATGATACAATTGCGTACTGCCGCAGCGAAGCTGGGAGGTCCTCTCCACACCGCATCCCGAAAGTGAGGTGGGCGGCAGGGGGACACCCAAACGGGTGACGGCAAACCGAGGGACGTTGCAAACGGCTGTGAGAGGAAGAGGTGGCTCTAGGCTGCGAGAAATCGCTGGCGACGAGGGGGGGACTGTGGCGCTCGAAATTTCGGTCGGAATGAGGAAAGTGCAGATGTTGGGCCACTGAGATATTGTATTATTTCAATGAATCATGTAAACATAAACCATAACTAGTTAAAGTTAAACTACAAAGGGTTTTACGATGTAAGACAATAAAAAGACTAGTTTGTCTGCTTATAAAAACGAATGTTATGTTTCCAGGCACGAAGGAAGGTAAATGCAAATTACTGAGGGCACATATTTGCCTCGACTCGCCATTCCGCCCCGCCGCTACTCTCTCCTCAGTTGCTCAACTGTTTTGTCCCCCGGCGGTCACCACAGTTCACCGGTAGCTCTAATAGCCTCTACTCTTCCCCCATGTAGTCATTACTGTCTCCCCCTCCTCCCGTTGCCACTGTTTCCTCCGGCCACTACATCAGTAGGTTATGTCATGAAAAGCAGACGACGAGGAAACCACAACGCCCAAATCAAAGTTCGCTGGTTCCCTACGTGCCTGGCCAGCACGTACTGGCTACCGACCACCTAGCGGCACGCAGGGAACCAGCGAGAAATAGAAGTTAACCTCTACAGAATCGCGCAATGAGCTAGGTGTACTTATCGTATTGCTCGCTCGTCTGTCAATGAGATAAATATAGAATGATATAGGTTACATACCGGGGCTTTCCGCAGATAAGCCCACCCGATGAAACGCCCATGGGCGTTTATTCGGAAAATTATGCCAGATACACGCCCATGGGCGTTTATTTGGTGTAACAACCTGAGGTGTCAAGTGTCCAGACAGCGTCACGTACTGGTTTGGAAATTTTCCTCTTAAAAGTCCACTCAGCGTCAACTTTTTGTCACAAATTCAGTTTTGTGGAGCATTTATCATTTATAAAAAGGAACAAGGCGTTGGCGAAGTATGCGTTTATCAACAAAAATTTTAAAAACGTGATTTTAAGTAAAAGAGTGTCAAGTCAAGCAAAACTCGAATGTTTGGGGTTGCGGACCTGTTGACTAAAAAAAAACGGTAAACGGGGTTTGTTCAGTTTGTTCAGGGCCTATGCGTTGTTTATTCACCCCCCGACGAGCCCCAGCTTGCGCGCACCCGAACTCCCAAACGGTATCTGGTAGAATTGTAGGGGTGCATGCCCCCCCCCCTAAACCCGCCACTGCTGACTACATTGGATAGTATTAAGAGTGACTCCATATAAAAACCAACAGGTGTATACCCAAAATCACAGATTTTTTTTGAAACTTAGCACGAGTTTGGTTTGTTGAGATGTAGAAAAACCTCACGTTTTAAGAATTTTCATTCACTGATTTTCTTTTTATGACCTGTACCTCCATTTTGCAACAAAATTGGGCGTCGAAGTAGACATGTTTGAATGCATTTTACTAGCATTNTCTATCTGCCTTGTTCGTGCCACAGGCAAAGGAAGGCACCCAAGGTGGATATGGCCCCCTGTTCAGCGCTAAAAATCCTTCAACTTGCCAATAGTCATTGTAACTTTGGGTTCATATTGTAATGTCCGTGCTGGTTGCTACAAATTTTAGTCGCCATCAGTAGCCAGAAATCTTGTGTTTCCCCCTCACACACCGGGCACCCTAACTCTGAATATTTCTGCCAGTATTATCATCAGTGGTATAAAAAGGTACACATTCACAGTCAATAGAAAATAATTCACGAGAAACAATTTTATTAATGACTCATTCATGACAGACATGAACTAAACAGAAGTAATGGTCTCGACTTCATAACAAACATATTGAGTGACTGACGCTGTGGCGTAGCAAGGGGAGGTCAGTGTGATCCAAGGTGCTCGCTATGCCACTGGGGCCAGGTGTCGCTAGTGAATAATGACACTCGTTGTGCGGAAGAGCACAGATTTCGTCCATTGAAAGTATACGGAGTTGGCGGTTCATGTACTATAGTCTAGCTATGATGGCACAGAATTATACACATTATATACGTTCATTATTGCAGTCGCCAAAATATAACTTTCATCTATTTTGTAAGTTACTTATTTTCGTTGCTGAAACATAGGCCTACAGTGCAATTTTGAAGACGGAGTTGAATTTTGACGTAAAGGCTGATTTTTGAAAATGTACTGATTTTATATGGACTGTCTCTTAACTACTTCCGGGAAATGTTACAAGTTCAAGGCACAGCGGGTGTGTGTTGTTGTACATGTATGTGCTTCAGGCACGCGGCTATTAAACATTACTGCAGAAACGAAATAGTTGCTGTTACGCTACTTGCTTCATTGACAAGGCTAAAAATCGTTCATAGTCCGCCATTTTCTTTCTTTGTTGTAAAACTAACCACTGACAGCCGAGGTTACATGAACCACTAGTGATAAAACGCTTGCTACTGAATGATACCTGCGTGTTTTGTACACGCAGGAAACTAGCGAAGAAATTTACAGTGAAAACTCTAGCGGCTAGTCTCGTGGTCACAAGCTCCAATGACAGAATATTTTGCTCACGTGCGGGAGTTGGCATTCCAGGGCTGTGACCTTTCTTCTATGATCTATTGAATTGTTATATTTAGGGGCTAGAGACAAACATTTCTGATATGTTTTCTGTTGCTTTACTTTAGTTTCACAAAAATAACAGAACCAAATACTGTAGAGCATGAAAAAAACGTACTATAACAATAAAAACACAGGTGCGTGTTGCTACAATAAATCTCACAAATGACAAACCACAGATTAATTAGTTGATATCGGACTAACACACGATGGCACGCTCTGACACATGCTTCAGTCAAGCAGTTCTGCTTACAAACAACCTACCTCTGAAAAAATTTACGAATAGCTTTGGAAAACACAAGTTCATTCGTGCCGTAAAATAGCGGATTCATCATCGAGTTAAGATACATCAGTTCTATGCTTATGTAACGCAATGAAGTCCAGCTTAACGGCTCATTGTCGGTGGCAACAGGTAATATTTTATACAATATCGGCGTTGGTAAAACGCACATCAAGTAAAATAATACAAATTTTAAGAACATCTTTGTAATTTTAATCTCATTCCTCTGTCGATGTGTAAATTGCGCCGGAACTCGACTGGCCGGTGCCCTCGCAGAGAAGGCCTTGAAACCGACATAGCAGTGGCAGACACTACAGAATACTATGGGTAGGAACAAGGACAAAACTGACAAGGTGGTTTGCAATGGTCTTCTCTTGACAAGCGATTCAAACACGCACTTGGTCTTGTGGCCGTCAAATTCGTCACCGGAAACGATGACAAAATATACAAGGCACAGCTGTCCGTAAGTGAAGGCGGCAATGATGAGTTTCTTATAGACGCGTCTTGTCATGATTGAGGCATGCCTCAAAGGAAAACGGATGAAAATGAACCGATCAATCGCCAGAACCACAAGGATAGAGTTTGTCGTGCACAGTGGGAAGGTCGTGACGTAGACCAGGAACAGACACATGCTGTGGCTCGTTAAGACACTCATTGGTAGTATGTACCAGTAAAGAGGAATGACATATTTTCTGATGACGTTGGCAGTGATCGACAGGCCAGTAACAAAATCGTTCAGAGCTAAGCCAAAGATGACGATGCTGATGTTCTCTGCCCGTACCTCCTTGTATCTTAGAAAGACGTAGCAGATCAATCCGTTGCCAAACAATATCATGCAGCCAACCAAAGAGTCATAAACCATAAACACAAGCATAAACTCTTGCGGTAGATTGTTTTTTGTGTACCAAGCCATCATAGCATCAGTTTCGTTGAAGAGAGTGGTTTCATTAGAAAACGAATCTTCAACAAATGTAGCATTTTGAATGGATTGTGTGGCCATTATCCAGCCGATGTGCGAAGCAGACGTCTAAGAGCAATGAGTATTGATGTCAGAGCGCCGGCATTTAAAGACTGCTGCGATACGGTCGCTCGAGAAGTCTTGCTATTGGTTCTGTTAACTACGTCAATAATTGAAGGCGTTTCCCGTTAGGGATGCTGTGTCACGGTGTAGTCGCGAGGAAATGCCATTCCCTCATTTTTTACAGCCAATGAACGTTGTTCTCACTAAATTACCATTTTCTACCACATTTAAACAACACGACAATAAACCCTTCCTTAGCCGTCAAAAATAACTTGTTTTAGATCACGTTCCGTTATGAAATTGGTCTCAAATTGTTCCTATTTACTCAAACGGGAAACGATTTCCGGGCGATGGAAGAGCTGATACTTTGGTAGGGTTTCAGACCATGTTCGTAATGAAAAAAACGCGTCTTGACAAGCCAACGTATCGAGCCTCATATCGAATGATAACGAAATGTCAATTCTTTCCAAGCCTACAGGAATAGCCTCTAATCCGAATTACTAACAAGTTAGTACCAGATAAGTGATCTAAATCAAAGTTTAGATTTTTGATAAGAGGCGGGTTTATAACCACGCTAAAATAAATTTCAAGTTATGAATCGTTGCTAGGAAATGGTGCGACAGTAATAATAAAAGACGCTTGGCTTACATGAACGTCTGTATTTTAGTAGAACAGCGACCGGAAAGACAGTAACCAAATAATACGTACGAATAGTACACAAATAATGGCGCAACGTCTCTTTAACTTTAAATGGACAAAGTCCGTACGGGCTCTGGAACCAAAACGCATAAACCCAATTGAACTTAAGGTCTATAAATACGAAAGGGGTATAGGACGGATTATATGAACAAACATTAGGTCAAAACAAAGTCCCGTAGATATGGCGGAAGGCGACGAGGCCTCCTAGAGCGTCGAGGAGGGGCATCATTCCGTGACTAAATTGCAGGTAGGCCTACATCAGCTGCCTCGGACGTTGCATCAAGTGGACCAGGGTTGATAGTCAGATCTTCGGACGGTGTAACTATTTTCATGGTGACGGAATAGTGTTTCCTTACACCAGAATTTGACAAATATGTTTAAAAAATTTGAAGTTGCAAGGAACAAGAGTTAGAGTCTTGAAGCTTCACAATCCAACATAGCTTATTTCTCAAATTAAGATTATTCATATTGTTGACTTGATAACCTGAATTAAGAAGCTAGAAGTTACAAAACATGAATTGAAAGCAATTGAGACTTAAAATTTAGAAAAATATGAATCATTTTGTGACACCGAATCAAGTCACTTGAACAGCAGTTGACAGTCAAACACAAAACCATTTCAAAATTATTTCAACTATTTTTTAGCTTAGTGTAGGATCATCTGAATGGGAAATTTACAGTAAAATAATTCGAATATATCTTATATTTTTGCACAAAAACACGAAAATTGAACAAAGTTCGCTTTTTGTAGCAACGTTTGTCAAAATGTATCAACTTTAAATCTTCACAAATTACAAAGTAGCCGGCTGAACATGCCTTTCAGTTCAGCAAAAGTCGCCATGTTGTCGGTGCCGCCAGAAATGAGACGAAGCCCAACGGGAATTGTGAGCACATTTATCACTGAAAGAGTATAACAACTGCGAGGCTGAAAGTTTGGTGAACATTGTTGAATCATGCAGAATAGTAAGTGAAGATATGTCTAACTAAATTTCACCGTAATTTGTTGGCGAAAACAATTTACACAAAGTTTTAAACTCGTTACGTATCCCGCTGTCCTCCAATATTGCCGACGCTATCCAAACAAAGTGACCCAAATTTCGCCATAAAACTTGCTATAACTTTACACTGCTTGCCCCGATTTTGATATTTTTTCGATTTTTACTGAGTAGAATGCACTACTTTTCCGATGATAGTAAAGTACTTTTTCAAAACGAGAAAAAATGCCCCGATTTTGATACTTTTTCAATTTTTACTGAGTAGAATGCACAACCTTTCCGATGATAGCAAAATACTTTTTCAAAGCGAGACAAAATAAAACCGAAAAAAAATTGGTTCGACCCATACTGGTTCCTAGGTTCGACGGGCCTACGTAAGGAACTAAGCTCCAATGCTATTTTAACATACTAAGTACGCGTAACATTCCAAAAAAAATTCAACGACCACTAACAACAAACTATAAATACACTACATATGCAAACGAATAACGAGATATTACTAATAAAACAAAATAATGAAGACTTTTCGAGCAAGCGATAGCACATTCAGTTACGAGAAAAAATGGCGGCGTTCAGGACAAGTTCCTGAACTGATGAGCCGGAAGTGTGGGTACGGAAATAACAGATGACAGCCGGTAATTACACGCTCACAGAGAAGGGTCAAATACTGTTAAAAATCGCTTTTGGCAAGAAAGGCGAAAAGAATATAAAGAAAGGGTGTCGAAAATAAGATTTTATGTAGTAAGTATTTTCGGATACTGAAACCACATGGGCATTTTGAGACCAGGTCGTTAAAGAGATCATCGTCCTTCAAAGCACTGAAGCCGGAAGCGTGATGCGTACGGATAACTGCTGGAGAACCATCCAAAGGGCAAAGTTCTATGCACATTTGAGACAATCTCGCAAGTCGTTACGGCGTTCACTCTCTACAATATGCGTGCGACGGTGTAGGAGGACACACATTCCCGCAGTACGAGGATCAATTGGAATTCTCGTTTCATGACATCTGCAGCGAAAGACAGACCGACGGTCGGGGGAGGGTCAGAAGAGTGTTGAGTCATCAACGTTTTGGGGAATGTCTGAAAGGAGCAACACTGGTGACAAGATTTGGAACATCTGTCAATGGCGGAGACCAAGTCGAGGGCGTAGAAGTAACGTTGGGCAACTAGCCTCAGCTGATTGGATGAGGGTTGATCCAAGCGGAGTTGAAGAGCCATGAGTAGACCGTCTAAGAACAACTATGCATTCGCGAATTGGAGCGAGGGGTGCATTTCTACGGACAACTAATAAACCATGACTAGCGACCTTGACAATGTTTAGGTAACGCTTCACATCTCGAACATCAGTCAGCTTCTCACTGGGGCGCGTACCTTGCATGAGATGAGCATGAGTACGGCGAAGGTCTGAGCACGCAGTTTGGATACTATGCCAAGCAGAACGGGTAGTGAACGGAAGCCTCGACAGACCCGATTAGATGTCGTCTGTGGATGAACGAAAGACCACACAATCTTCGGTAGAAGCCACAAAGGAGCACACTTGGCACGCCATGTCTGAACACTCAATACTATGTCGGCTTGCAAAGTCTGATACGATGTTTGCGGCCTCTGAAACATGCCGAACAGTAGCTTGGAACCGAGATACAGCTGTCAAAAATGTAGACACTCGAGGACTCAAAGAAAATTCACCTCTACATAAGCGATGAGGTATGGGCTGAAGTGCTTCAAACCTACGGCAATTGCCAAAAGCTTCAACCTCAAAGAGGAGCCAAAGTACTTGGCGGGACTTAAGCTTGGCGCTGAAAAAGGAGGCAATCTTGGGTTTTCCTTCCCTCGTAACATATAAGGTGGCTGCTATCCCTGGGTGCCTGGTAGAGGCATCTGTCACAATCCATAGGTTGTCCTCAGGCCGGGGGAGTGTGATGACCTTGTTAGGCGAGAGTGCCTTCTGGGCGGCAGAAAATGCACTGAGAAGCTCATAGGTCCATGTCAATGGATCCTTGGAATTGCGACCTGAAATAGCATCATCCAGTGGAGACATACAGGCGGAGCAATGACGGATAACCCTAGACAGAACCTTGAAGGCACCAATGAATGAACGCATCTGACGCACGGTTGTAGGCTTGTTGCACAAAGCAAGTGCAGAGATGACTGCTAGACTGACGGGTGCCACCTTCCCATATCCAACCCAGGATAGTTGTGCGTTTGGGGGAAATGACCGTTTTGGTTGGTGACAAAGGTATACCAGACTTAGCAAGGGCAGAAAGTACCAGTTCCCAATGGGGCTATTCGGAGAATTCTCCTCGCGGTGTCGCTGCTGTACTAGTGGTGATTGAATTGCGCATGCGTCGCTGTCTGCATGTAAACAGCTGGTAAAAAGACGGATTGTTATCAAAATACGTCGTCGCGCTAAGCCTTATTATTGGTATTTTCCCTGGTGCAAGTCTTCGCCAGGTGGTCACAAATTACCAAAAGACCTAAGGTTACTACATTCGTGGAGCATTGCGTTCAAAAGGGTCAACCAACTGAGAAAAAGTGTGTGGATGCCGATGCCCCTTTATGAGACTACATAAGGTTACTTGGTAAGTTTTTAGCAATCAAGTTTCAATCGACATCTTTCGGTGATGTTATCCCCACCAGTTACCCCACTGAATAACGGGTTTATTGAATGGAACTAAGTGTTTCTTTTCGGAAACTCACCCAGGACTCGTATGCTAGGTAGACTAGCAGCACATATTCACATATTGTCCTCCAAGAGTGGGAATGCGCCCAATATAAGAGGTGTGTAGTACATGACGCTCAGAAGTCAGGGGTGCCTTTTTCAAAGCAGTCTCTCTTCAAAGCTATGCTATGTCCAATAAAATTCTCTAGACGAGTGAGTTTTCTTATTTCATAGCGGACCCCACCCCCAGGACTACCAGATTAGTTACCGAATTAACATGAATAAGCTATTCAGTAAACGTCATAACATTGCATTGGAATAAAAATTGACACTTAGAATGAATTTTACTTGTTTAGGTCAGATGCTCATTTTAGGTGTCGTGAAAAATACACATTATTAAGTCACTTTTAGCCTGTTTCACATAGTTTAATTCAGATCTTAAATAAGACTTGGGTACAAAGATTTAGTTTCTGCATATAAACTTGAAGATGAAACGTCAAGTATGTTCTGCCTTACTAAAGTAGTTTTGTCTTGTGTTTTCTGTTATAATTTGCTAACATTTCTCTGAGTATTCTGTTACAGGTGAGAGAAAACGACTGAAACCAGCCGCCTGACCATCTATTTTACCTTTGGACAAAGTGAAAAGTAATCTTTCAGAAATAACCTGAGAGAATTGAACCTAATTCAGAAATTCAGCCTTTGATATGCCTGATTATGGACTCCTTTGCGTGGGAAAATTACAATTGTTTTTAACAATGCTGTTTCTTTATATACTTTTCTTGCATGCGGAATTTTTGTTGTGGACAAGTTAT
>NMRA01000658.1:36380-75164 GCA_002633005.1 Phoronis australis | reverse complement strand
CAAAACGTTTCAACAGTGCGTCGCTGCGCTGAAAGAACATTACTCCCCAAAACCGGTGGTGATTATGGAACGTTTCCGCTTCATGAAAAGGATACAAAAGCCCACAGAGTCCATCCGTGATTATATTGCGGCTTTGAAAACCCTAAGTATTCACTGTGATTTTAAAACTACACTTGAGGAGCGTCTGAGAGACCAGTTGGTTATGGGCCTTTACTCAGATAAAATGCAACAACGTCTCTTACGAGAGAAAGATTTGAAGTTTCAAAATGCCGTTGACATTGTGGTTGCTATGGAGGCGGCGATGAAGGACTCTAAAGAAATCCGCCCAGCACCGCAAGATGTTCACAAAGTAGCTGGAGCTGCGGGTGGAGTGAAACCCAAGCCCAACCCTGCGTCTCGTAGAACTCGTGGAAATAGCTCCACGTCGTCAAACTTCAATGGATCATGCTGGCGTTGCAAAGGCAAGCACAAGGCTCATGAGTGCCGGTTCATAAACGCCACATGTTACAAATGTAGTAAGATAGGGCACATTAAAAAGGCGTGTCATTCAACCCACCATGTATCTGTGTCTGCAGGCTCTCAAGAAACGTCTCAAGAGGACACTCTGGAGGTGGATGCCTATGGTGTGTATCACATAAATGAAACTATCGGTGATGAGCCCGACAGGTTGTCATTGACCCTTAATGGAATACCTATTACCATGGAGGTTGACAATGGTTCCAGTCGTTCACTTATGTCTCGTGAGACATTTTTCGAGACATGGAGTGATGATTCGCGTCCAGAACTCGTCAGAGAAGAGTTGCCATTGCGTACGTACACTAAGGAACCGATACCGGTTACCGGTTCGTGCATTGTTTCTGTGAAATACCGTGGTTGTGTCAAGGATCTGAAGTTGTGGATTGTGGAGAGTGCAGGTCCAACGTTGTTAGGTCGCAGTTGGATGCGCGAGTTCAACATGCAAGGAACACCAGTTAACTCAGTTGATGTGTCTAAAAATGTGTTGGATGAATTTCCAACTTTGTTTGAACCAGGTTTAGGTACCTTGCGCGATGTGAAGGCTAAAATTCATGTGGACGCTGACGTCACACCACTGTTCTACAAAGCTCGCTCTGTGCCTCATGCTATGCGCATTAGAATAGGAGTTGGATCGTTTGCAGAGGCTGGACATCGTTAAACCAGTTGAGTTCAGTGATTGGGCTGCGCCCATTGTGCCAGTTATCAAGGCTGATGGTCAGTCATTGCGTATCTGTGGTGACTACAAATTAACTGTGAACAAAGTATCTCAGTTAGACCGCTATCCGATTCCGCGTATGGATGATTTGTTTGCGTCATTAGCCGGTGGACAAAAGTTCACGAAGTTGGACATGTCGAACGCTTACAACCAACTTGAGTTGGACGAGCAGTCGGTTGTTGAGGCGTAATCAAACTTGGTTTTGGTCGGCAGAGTGTCAGAGGGCATTTGATGGTGCGAAGGAACTGCTGTGTTCATCTCCATTGTTAGTTCATTATGACCCTGATAAACCATTACTACTGTCCTGTGATGCGTCTTCGTATGGTTTAGGTTGCACTTTGTCTCACATAAACCCTGATGGAACTGAATCGCCTATTGCATATGCATCTAGATCTTTGAACAAGGTCGAACGAAACTATGGGATGGTTGACAAGGAGGGTCTAGCTTGTGTTTTCGCTGTTAAGAAAATGCACCAGTATGTTTGGGGTCGTAAATTCACACTAGAAACAGATCACAAACCCCTTTTAACCCTTTTACATGAGACAAAATCTATACCTCCTATGGCGTCAGCCAGAATGCAGCGTTGGGCCTTGACGTTGTCAGGTTATGATTACTGTATTCGTTATCGTAAGGGATCAACCAATTGTGTTGCAGATGCTCTCAGTAGATTGCCATTGCCGTTTCAGGAGGTAAACGCTCCTACCCCTGGTGATCTGATTTTGTTGATGCAAACATTGCAAAAGAGTGAATCTCCTGTATCTGCCTCGCAGTTGAGACTTTGGACAAGTCGTGACCCTGTGTTGTCTACTGTTAAGTCATGTATTATGTCAGGTAGTTGGGATAAGTTACCACCTGAGTTACTTGATGATTTGAAACCATATGTAAGCAGGAAGCTTGAACTAAGTGTACAAGACAACTTAGTTTTGTGGGGATCACGTGTGATTATTCCCCCGCAAGGTCGTGATACATAATCTATTACAGCGACCTCGGTCACTCGCCGAAGCCCAGCAGAGTCCTGCCTACTGTGTAAACAGGCGCATCGCTCCCAGTTTGATCACTGCTTGTCTCAGTGTCCCTACCTACCCGCAGAAGACAAACGCTATTTCATGAAGGCCCACTTCTCCGAGGTTGATGATCCCCATCTCTCAGAGTGTTCCGACGAGATGTTGTGAACCCGAGGAGCCCATTGCAAACCGAGTGCATATTATCCAGTCACCTTTCATCGACGTTGTGTGCCACGATCAACCAGTACGGCTCACTCTTGATTGTGGTGCTACAGGAAATAGGATTCGCGAATCTTGTGCACGATCACTCGGTACACCTATCGTCCTCAACACACAGTACGCTTTCCAGCTGATGGTGTTTCCCCACTCGATGTTGTCGGGGAAACCAAGATCACTTTCATGCTTGACAGCAAAATAACTGGTTTTCGAGGGCCTGGTCATTAAGACAATTGATGTAGACGTCCTTGCTGCTACCCCATTTATGGTGAGAAACAACATCTCAATTCACCCAGCTAAGAAAGAGGTTGGTGTAGGAGAAGTCGATGTCTATAGCTATGACCACTGTAAGTCTTTGTAAAGACAGCCACTTGTCCGTAGAACGCACGTTCTGCGTTCACCTCCTTCAGCCACTGTGGTATGGCCAGGCGACAGCCTCGACATTGACGTCCCCGCTGATTTACGTGGACATAGCCAGGAGATAGCAACTGAACCCCGAACAGATTCCCCAAGTGCCCGATGTTGCGAACCTAGTGACTTGTGGCCCAAACCACAGATCATTACTGTTGACCAAGGCAAGTTACACCTACTAAATGACACAAATGAACACCGGTTGTTACGCAAGGACGAACACTTTTGTTAGGTTCACCACGTCTTCACACCTGTACCTACAAGTTCAACGATAGCACCCTCCCAAACCTCTTCACCATCCGAGCAGCATGTCCAGCATTTTCGCTTTGCTTCAATTGCTCCTGATGGAGTTTTACCGGATGTCACGCGTAAGGCTTTCGAACGCCTCCACGAGTCCTTTGCTATCTTCACCCCCAATTTTACTGGTTACAATGGATCCTTCGGTCCATTTGAAGCCTCTGTTAACATGGGTCATCTACCTAGTATGTACTCACCGACAAAGCTCCATGACCTCTAATAGAAGTTTCACGAACTTGAGGCTCTCGTTGTCTTTGTTCGTCCCGAAGATGTGAAAGTTCAAGTTGAATATCTCAGTCCATCATTCCTGGTCAAAAAAACCTAGCCGTGGATTTCGACTCGTGACAGCCTTTGCGGACGTTGGAAGATATGCCAAACCCCAACCGTAACTCGTGCCCGATTCGGTCCTACGCAAAATTGCCCAGTGGCGATTTATAGTCAAGACGGACCTCACAAGTGCTGTCTCGTGTGTCCATGAAGTACTGCGGCGTGGTAACCCCTTTCCATGGCATTCGTGTCTATGGCAGATGTGCTATGGGGATGCCGGGTTCAGAAACAGCATTAGAAGAGCTTACCTGCCGTGTTNAAGCATTATTTGACAAAAATAGCCGGGCTTTTCTTAAAAGGTCACGACCTCCGACCCCGGGCCTCTGACATAGAAAGTAGTTACAAAGCCGTGGAGAGTCAGAAAAGGTAAATCGATTCATTGCAATGTTTCTCGTTTAGTATGTGGTATAAATAGATTATTACATGTTCTCAGCCGTTATCCCCCTTATCTAGAGCCCTCGTGGATTTTGGAGAATTATCACCCTCGGGGCTGACGCCCCTCGGGCGATAATTCTCCAAAATCCACTCGTGCTCTAGATAACGGGGGATAACGACTTCGCCATGTAATAATCTATATTTATCCCACGCGCGTTGAATCTGTCGAGGGAAATACGGCCATGAAATAAAGTTTTCCGTATTCACCTCCCGCACTACTTCAACAGCGACCTCTGAAATGGAAAGTTTAAAAGGTAGGTCGGTGTGTCTTCGGCCGCTTCGATCATCAAGCTTTTCGAATATAGTTTAAAGTAATACAGTAGTAACTAACACTCTACATGCAACCAGGCCCGAAACGTAAAATCTGGAACAAAACTGTTAGTTATATGATACCTATGTCTCAGTTTTCAATTGCTGAATATTATATCGTCTGCAACTCAGGTGCCGATTCCTAGGAAATTAAAATATCAAACATTGTTGTTCTTTAACTATTTCCAGGAGATGTTACAAGTTCATTGCGCAGTTGCCGTTATTTTCATATTTTCTACCTCGTTTCAAGAAATAAACCGTTACTTTTAAAACTGTTTGTTTTACAAGAGAAAACTTGCAACCTAACGCGCAAGTACATACATATAGGATGTGAACCGCCATGTGAACAGTCTGGCTGAAGTATTTGAAAAATCTGCCGAAGAAAATGTAAGAAACTTAGAAATTCGAAGCGCATGGGATAAATAAAAAACGTACCTCGATTGTTGTACATGAAATAATATCCCACTCTACCTTATTCCTCATATCGACCTCGACCTTTGGTCTTGGTCGATATGCGGAATAAGGTCTCGTGGGATATTACTTCATGTACGGCACTTGTGTATTTATCTATTGAAATAATACGGCGAATATTACTGTCTGGAAAGGATTATTCTAAAAACCCCTCAACTCCCACACCACACGACACCCTCGACACACGACCCCCTCGGCCCACAAGCTCGATGAGATCTGAACATAGAACAAGCGTTGACTTGCAGGACCAACGATTCAAACCGTGAGCTCGCCTTGCAATCAAAAGAGTCGATTCAGTAAGTTTGAAAGCCAAAAAAAAACAGAAAAAAACAACGCGACCAAATCAAATCAAAGACCTACCAACGTTACAAAATGTCGTTCCCGGCAAAGTGTTATCTTCTCGTCTGCTCTTCAAGGAATGGCATATTCAAGATTTTTGGAAGAGTGCGAGGAATATGTAATTTCTTCGGTAAATACAATTCAGTAAACACATGGTTAATTAAGAAATATGTCAACGTTACATGAAGTATATTGTAAACGAATAAACAACAAAAAGCAAATAATAAAAATGTGAAGATACGTCCATTAACCTTAAGGTTCTCTCTCCCCAGAACAGGGCCATTGGAACTCGTGGAACTATTACCATGGCAACGATAGCACACTCACAATTCGCTATTTCAGATCATGTTCTTACGCCACTTTCTGTTTTTAACCACCAGACTTGAACCAGAGCAAATTTGTGTGTAGGTAAATCTTATGGAAAGAAATTCAATCAGCAATGTAATATGATTATGTAATGTGTAAAAAGAAAAACATCGGCACAGGTCGAGGGGTATGTGGGTCAAGCTGGTCGTGGGGTGTGGGCATTGAGGAAGTTTAAAACAATCCGTATGGAAATCAAGCCCTTCAGTAGAACTTATTCACTCGAACATTCCATATTTTACTATTCGTTTGTTTCCTCCATTTGCACATTTCTCCAACAGGTGAACTCGTGAACTAAGACATTCTCTTGGGTTATTTGCTGGCATTTGAGTCGCTACTAATTATAATATGACGTCATGAGCGTAAGATGGTAGACGCGTTAATTGGGTTATTATAGAAGTTATTAAAGAAATGTAAAAAGATGCGTGATATAACCGGGTATGTATTGATGCAATCGATGTCGTGCGGAAATTGATGATCATTGTAGAGAACAAAGTCGGCACTCAGGGCATTGTTTTTGCACCGGTATCCAAGTTCGTTTATTGAAATCTTTAATGTCATAACTTTAGCGTCATATTTTATTTCACTTACTTTTTGTTCAGATCTATTCAAAATTGTGTGTTTATACTGTTTGTAGTAAGCCTAAAACCCACCGTGCTTCTTATATCACAAAATATCTATCCATAAGCATACTATACAACCTTTCGTCCTTCTTGATAACGTGTATATATTCAGTTTCCACGGTCCTCGAGGAACTTACTTTACTATTGCAGTTGCCTCTCCTTATCCCAACATTGTATGAAAAATTGATACCCAGTCAAAAGCATATCCCCAAACCGCAGTCATGCAAATTCTCTTCGTTAACTACTCATAATAACAGGCAAACAAAACCGCTACAGCGTAAAGGGTAGGAGTCTCAAACGTAGCCTCTGCGTAGTTATCTCTGTCGCTGTCCCAGACGCAGCGGCTTCCTACGTGTACCCCTTGGTCTTTTTTCTCACCGATCGTCACCAGACTGACAAGCTTGTATCGCTTGAAATCCATCTCCTTGACTTTTTGCTTGATGTTTTGCGAAATGTTCTTGCACATGTTCGGACACAGAGCCGCATCGTATTCAACACCAGTCAAGGCCGTGGCGAGCAAGTTCTTCATCAGTTCCGTCGCAAGGTCCACTCGGAACTTTTGTAATGGTTCCATCTGGTACGTGTTCTCGTACGCCGTTCGTCTCAGTCTGCTCTCTTCTACAGGTTCGCATGAAAACTGAGTGATACTTGAGCAACAGAACTGCGATGGTTCCCGCTTTAGCGTATCGAAGAAACTAGATCGCTTTGAAGCTAAAAGTCTACTTGTTGTGCTCACAGCCATCCTTCAAATATTTCGTTAGAGCTACCAGTCTAACTACTTAACGAATTATGTTATGCACCATTTGCACACATCGCTTTACGTGCAGCCCACGTGCACGTGGACCTGTTACAGTACGTTCAATGACGTTTGAATTTGTCGGAAAATGTCTTAATATTCTAGATCTAGAAAATGTGAGACGTTGCGATCACGATGCCAAAGCAGAAGAGTGAGAAGAAGAAAGACAAAAAGAAAAGTTCAGGAAAACAATCGTCAAAAAAGAGTTCCAAATCACTATCTAAAAAAACCTCGAAGTCATCCAAGAAGAGTCTGACCCCTAAAAGTTCCTCCAAAAAGGGTAAAAAAGAGAAAGGGAAAAAACAGAAGTCTCCTGTTTTCAGGTGCAGCATAGTTTTTGGCCAGTGATTCTGAGAATTCTCGTAAGAAACAGTTTAGGTGGATAAGGAGAAAACGCAAACCTTTTTAAGTTCGAGAATAATTGAATTTCTTTATAGTATTGTTTACATTTCCTTGGCCCATTCAACAGATTCATGGTTTCTTCGTTGCAGATGAGTAGCTTGGGTGTTCCCATTTTTGACAACTTTTCATATTATTTTGTACTTCCATATACGCTTTGTGGTATTTCTGGAAAAGATTTTCAGAGCATAGAACTATAGATCATGTCTACTGTGGTCATCGTAATAAAACATATCTTTTTGAACTTTCGAATGGTGTCACTTAGAGAACATCAATCAAAAAACTACAATTTTACAAGCAATAGAAGACTACTCACTTGGTTCATTTAAAGTGTATATCCACGATCGCCCCCCCCCCATACTGTACATTTCCGGAAGCACGTGTCCACTGGCAGAAGTTGCAGTGATTCCTGGCAAGTAGTAATTTAATGTTATTAACTTTAGGAATCTTTAGTACTGCCAATAACGTTGTGCCTCAAATTTGCATTTTCTCAAAAATGGAAACTTCCCAGTAGTCTGCTTCCTCTGAATCATTACTACGCTCACCCGATCTAGATTAGTTGCCGAATGAGCTGACAGTTGGTCACATCCATTTAAGATTGAAGCATTTTTTTAAGTTGGTGGCTACGGAAATACAATCATATCAATATTGATGATGATATCTCAACGAGGATACGGTACTGCTTTACTTCAGTGTTCCTGTCTGGACTATTGCTGAGTGTCTCAACACTGATACATCCCTGAAATAGAGGTCGTTTCTTTGCCCGCACAAAGCTCGAATTTCCATTTAGTGGGCTAAAAGTCGCCTCATCTTTATATTTAAAAAAATCGCCAAAATAGAACGTGAACCAAATCCACCCCAAATCTTTTGTCACTACCCTCGGTAAAAGTTGAAATGCGCATGCCCTGCCGACGCCACTTCCTTAAGAAAAAGGCTTATGACAAGCATTCGGGCTTTTGTAGCTTTCTTCAAAAACGAAGAAGTGGGATGTGTCACGTTTCACGGCAATTTTGTGGAGTAAACGGGAAGTGATTGCCACGAATGATATTCAGTAGTTAATTGGAGTTTTTTTGAGTAAACGGAGTCGAGAAATTTAGCCTCTGCTCTTGTCTACTTGGATACGGACGTCCAGTCATTTTCGGAACACATCCTTATTCACGGTTGAATTATTGTTGCGAATCCAAGAGCCCTTCAGACAAGTGAAAATTGACAAAAATCTGCTTGGTAATGACCCAAACTTATGTATTCTAGAGTGCAAAAGCATTTGGATTTTTATCTCTTCTCTTGAACCGGGACAGTCGTGATTTTGGGCATAGAAACGCCAAAATCGTGATTTTGGGCATAGAAACGCCAAAATTGCAATTTTTGGTCATTTTTAACATTTCACTTTCCAGTGGAAAAAGCTAGAAGACGTGGCTTAGTTGTTTTTCTTCATCTTTGAAAAACCCAATTACAATCAAGTGTATATTCTGTCATTTTTCATTGGGCTTGAGACAAGGTTCATACAAGAGCTTTCATTGATCCAGACCAGTAATAACGTCAAAATCAGTCGCTCGAACTGTTGTCAGATTCATTAAATTGTAAGAGTAAAAATAGCAACGAGTCAGTAAAAATTCTTGCTTCGTTTTCTTCTTTCAAAATTTCAGTCACGAAGGAAGAGTTTCTAATCGGCTGTCGTCGAAAATGCTCGTATTCTTTAGTCAGCAGTACAAGTAAAGCATCATCAGACGTTGTTTTAACCACTTTTTGTTCATAATGCTTTAACAATATCGACTAGACATCATGACCACCGCAGATTTCTACGGGTTTGTGTGGGATGAAAAACACCTTAACGAGGTAGCAGACCAGTTAAAACAATGTGATCCTTGATATATATTAAGTAGATTTCCACTGTTCTCTTTTAATTTGAAGAATTAAAATAATTTGTGTTACAAATAGACCTTGCGTTCGCCTACACTTCCATCTCGGTCAAGTTGCACGCCCTGTGTGGTGTTGAAGCAAGCTATTTCGGCCAAACATAAAAGCCTTCCGTAACTCCAAATGAATGTTAAACCAGGGATGTAGAAGAGATGTACATACCTAGTTAAACGTAGTTCGAGCTAAAACCGTCGTTGAAAATTTTATTGATAAACAGTCCTGAAAGTGGGACGGGCCTTCGTACAGGCCGACGACGATCATTGAGCACGATCTTATCTTTGTTCTTGTGACCGTTTGGTAAAAAATTAAAAAGTAGATAATGTATTACAACATATACAATAAAAACCCACTGGTACATTTGGAATTAATAAAGGCCTGGTTTTCTACTAGAAACATAAAACTTTAGCCCTAGAAGGCCATCTCCCGCACGTGGTCTTTGTATTCTATTATAAAACCTTACGACCCCGAGACTGGCTGCGAGAGTTTGCGCTGCTAATTTCCTGCTGCCTGCTCGAATGAGTTTGATCGATTGTTGTAGTTATCAATCAAGCCCAAGTCAATCGCTAAGTTCATTTTCATTTTGTCATTTTTGCTCATCAAGCGAGAACTTGAGGTACGATTCCAGACAATCAGCGATTTCTCAGGAAAATTAGTCCACAAACCCGACATTTCATACACTGGTCATTCTTTATACGTACAGACCTGCGGTCCTGGCAGGATGTCGTGAATAGTCTGATCTCGGATGTCTTTTCAGCTTCTGCCTTAGAACCACAGCCTATCTAACTACATGCCAGGAATTTTCAAAAAGACATTTTTGAGTGTTAAAATCATATTACATTATTTTACGCGAAGCAGTGACATGTGGTTTCTGAGTGTTTCTGTGTTTAGGCTCTACTAACATGTGTGTTTACGTAACGTCCGGAAAATACTCATAATTGCGTAGGTAAGTGTTGGTGTGTGTGTATACGCATGCGCATATTATTCCTGTTTTCATTTCTATAATAATCCATTTCTGCAATGTTAACCTGTTGCCTAACCTGAGATGCATCTTTTCAATTCGATTTATGAGCAGTAAGGTTTTCTGTAGTATTTACCTATGCCCGACAAATAATTTTTTAAAAAATGAAAATTTTACCTTTTAAAATAATCCAATCCATTCTTTTATGTTGCTGACAGTGTACTTTACAATTGACCAATCGCCACGATTATGACTGACGACTTAATTGACCAATCAGAACGCAGCATTCTTGACACACATTCGTCTGTGTTTCCAAGCCGCCCTTTTTCCCGACAAGCAACGCGTTGTCGTGTTAAACTTATTTTAGTCTATAACACAAGAAATTGTGCAATAAAAATGATGAAAGGGTATTGATATGGCTTGTGTAATCCCGACAGCCGTTATGCAGCTCGAGAAGAATAGCCATTTTTGGGCATTTCCTACGCCGAAAACTGAGTGATATGTCGATTGTGTAAACGGTGGATGGTCAAACTCAGTGTGCGAACGGCCACACGAGCAGCTAAGCTTAGTAATGTTGCTTGATTACTCGAAGGTTAAACACAAAGATAATTGTTCCAAGATACGTACTTTTCAATTTGGTGGCTATAGTGTAGGTCTATCTGATTTTGATTCCGTTGTTTCACTCGTCACCTGCTAGCCCGATCTCGGCACTAGTCTAACGGAAACTTGTTCTTAAGGAAATTTTTATTATTTTTCATTTATTTCAACCTAATGGACATCATTTTGTTTCGTACCACAGGTACATTTTCGTTATTCGTATACCCGTAGGCTGGCGTTCAACTGAACTCTCGAAATTGAGAGATTTGATCGGGAGGGGCACTGCCGGGATTGCTGAACTCAAAGCCTTTTTCGAGCTGCTGTCACGAAAAAATAAACAGTTGAATTACTTTTTGATGAGAACCTCTAGTATACACTTTGGCTGTAAAGTTAGAGAAAGCTCATTTTGAATTTGTTCAAACATTATATTTAGATTTATGAAGCTTTAAAAAAGAACTTGAGTTATTTTTGTTGTAGCCATTTTTTGCCACTACACCCGAGACGTGTCATGTTTTGCAACCATACCACAACTTAGTGATCATACTACGTTTAAAATTAACTGAAATCTACCGTTATGCAATGAAACTACAAAAATGCGAAGTTCGTCAGAAGGTTTTTTAAATGTCTTATTGGTGCGATTTTTACGGCAAATTCCATGCCTTAATTTGACTTGGACACAGCCCTAGACCTACTGGAGCTAATGCTTGCCTAGCACAAGATGAGTGTTTACTTGACCTATGAACTTGACATTTTAATAAAAATATTTCGTTCGAAGATTAGAAAAGCGTAAACAGTGTTAACGACTCGACCTACTTTACTCTTGGAGTTCCATCAGTTGTGACCTACTTTTCATTTGGTAGAATTTAGCAGACGGCAGAATAAAAATATCGGTGAATCTTCACTGATATGTTCGAAAGAACCTGAAATCTATGGCATTGTACAGATAAATCGACTTCAAGGTACATACCCAGCTTTACATGAACATATCGCATTAGTGGCCTTGTCACTTGTCAGGTAAAGGTGAACCCCGTGGGGTTCTTCGTGTTTTCGCTGGCTTTGAAATACTTTTCCTCAAACATTTATTTTTCATCGTCGCCTATACGAATTCCCACATCATCAAAAGCATCGGTTGTTGTCTTTGTCGAAGCGTTTTCGGTTAGTGCAAAAAAACACTCATCGACTCCACCAGGAAAGTCATTTAGCGACGGTGTATTTGCCTGTGACATCTTGCTTGTTTGTCGGGTGTCACAGGACTTTTCGCAAAGGGAGGAGCTTGTGATAGGTCAATTGTCCCGCTCTTGGCGGACTGTCTCACTTTTTGAAATGTTCTGTCATTCCGCCACACCATCACTATGTCCCGCTTTTTGACACACTGCAAAATTGACTTATTATCATTCTACTGTAATTTTCTACGCGACATATCCCTATTTTCCCGTTCTAGTACTAAGAAAAAACGGGACGTTTCATGGGTTTTTGCAACACCCTCGACTAAACAAACAAAAATGCCGTCGGGCACTTTGGGTGTCACGTCTCCCGTTAGACAAATACGCTGTCAGGACGTTTTTGTGTGATACAGCGAACGTTTTACCCTTGCGTTTTGGCTTAGACCCGGATGTTTCGCTTTTTTCCGGAAGTCCCGAATTTCAATCCAGTTGTCCCGTTATTATTCTCGAATGTTGACCGTGACAACTGTGCAACAGGTGTTCAAAATCACATTGCCTCTTTGTAATGAATATCGTTTTTTCCCTGAGTCCACTTTCTTTAGTAACATAACGATCGTAAAATGTTCCAATGTCTCTTGTTAACTTAAAGTACACTACATGTACCAGAATCACTAATTTTTACTTTCTGAAGAAATGAGTTTTACGTTCTTAGTTTAAAGTCCTGCACTGTAACCAGTGTAGTGAGCTATCCATTGCACCTTTCAAAGCTCCACAACAGATGTCAGCACATTTTTTTATATCTGAAAACATATATCTGCTAATTTCGGATAGGTAGTTGGAATAATAAGCTAATATATTTTTGTAATTGTCAATGCATCCTGATTTGTTACTGAATAATATGATTGTATCAAACAGCATCAAAGGTCCAATTGATATATGAATATAAATACTTTTGGATGAATGTCTGACTAAATTCTTAACTGCAGTTGGTGAGGACTATATTTTTTAAAAAATCTTTATCTTAATTGGGCAGAATTCGTTTCAGTCAAGCAATTATTTCCCTGCTGGTTTAACTAGTCATTTACATAACCTCTCTGGTTCATTGAATTGTTTATGTTGCTTTTGTACCTTGACATGATTCCCATTTTGGTAACACTTAAAGTATATTTTTTAAACCTGTCAAGTATGTGAATGACAATTATTTTTGAATTAAATTATTTCTTCCTTTTGTAAAAACCATGTACATTTTAGAACTGGTAAAGGGCTTTCTAATGATGTGAGTCTTGTGCAATTCGGTTGAACAACGGCGAAAATTCTTATTGACACTGAATGACGTATCAAGAACCAAAAACGGAACAAACGAATGCAAACAAATTTCACGCATGTGCGGCGCAGAATCAGCTGCATGTAGAGCTATAGTTCTATGGTATAAGCAAGGAGTGTACTACTACACTCCATGCTTATACCAAGGGGTGTACTAGTACACTCCTTGGTATAAGCATGGAGTGTATTAGTACACTCCTTGCTTATATCACGCATGTGCGGCGCAGACTCAGCTGCGCGAGAACGAAGTTGGCATGTAGAGCTATAGTTCTATGGTATAAGCAAGGTTAGTACACTCCTTGGTATAAGCATGGAGTGTACTAGTACACTCCACATATAAAGTTGCACATTTTTGAGAAATTTGAGTTTGAAGTTGCATAATAACCACCATATAGCTTAGAGAAATTATATTTGTAAAAACAACAGTTTTTGCTTTCTTTTTTGTAAAGCAAGTAATATGGTCCCATTGATGTCATTGTATTGAACAATAATACACTGACATTATATGTTTTACTATTGTAAACTAATTGTAAGCACTGAAATTTAAAAAATGTAAAGTGACACGTAGTGGCAGAAATGCAAACTAAGTCTGAATGTTACTAGGAAGTTATTCTGGCATTGTCTGGCAACAAAAATAACACAAAACATATGAGACTGGGCAAAATTTGTGCCTCAATGACTGAACCATTGACTAATGGTGTAAAATATAGCGTGTTTGCATAATACACCAGAAATACGTTATAGTACAAAAACAATATAGTTGAATGATCTCTGTGAATGTGTATACAGACTGTATGAAAATAATAGATTATTTTGACAGCATTTAGCAAGCAGTATGAGACAAATACATGGCAATGATCAAAGTATGTACTTTCTATGACCTAATCAACAAATAAATTCACTTTTTAATACAAAAACACGAAATAACAGGGTTGAAGGTCTATTTAGGGTTAACTTGTTAAATAACTATCCAATGTTATGCAGTCAGTGTTGTTGATGTTACTACAGTCGTCACAGCTGCATTTCTGTACAGTTTGAACCAGCATTGCAGCACAAACTCAGTTTCCCAGTACAAATGTTCTTTTTGCACTTGCAGCGTTCATCATTTAGTACTGTCAATGGAGCAGCAGGCATTACCATACATTTTAACTGCAAAGCTCCCCATCCAAGGAGCCACCTATGGTCGATTAGAGAGGGTGCAGCACTGCACACTGGTGATTGGCCCGCATGCAATGAAGGGTCAAACACCAAGTCCTTGTTTGGAGGCGGACAGGATTTGGGCAAACGTTTGATTCAAATATGTTATAATGGGCTGTGTTAATTAGAGTCAGCAAATGAATTATTGAACACTAGCCTCAATTCACTTTCGTATCTCTTAGTCGGGCACAAACTACAACAGTGAGTAGCTTCAACATTTGTTTCTTAAGATTGCCAGTCTAGTCCAAATAACCTGATGCACACCAGCTTTCTGAAGAACAGCTTGAAAGTCTTGCTTTAGTTTTGAAAGGCAAATATTAGCTAATGCAGTGTAAGTCCACTGTGTTCCTCCTGACGACAATATACAAGAGCATAACCAAACGATTGCAAGGTTATGGAACGTGGGATGTCAACTGCGAAACGGGGGCTGCCCTTTGTTTAATTCTAAGTTTTGCCCGCAACAAGGCTCCACCATTCTTCATACCCATCGTCAGTGTTAACACTATACAAATACTCTTTCAGGTGCATCCCCAGCGAAAAGGATGTCGCTGTAGCAGAGTCGGTTGCATCAGAACCAAAAGAACAAGTAGCTAAACCTGTTGCACAACAGAAACAAAGTGAAGCGGAATTGGTACGATGATATTCTAGGCGTAACAGGGAGTTTTGTTGAAAGTGCGCATCTCAAAAATTTCCTAACAGGATCTCAAAATAATTGCTTTCCGGTATAGAAATGCACTTTTGTCTACTTTGGTCTAATTTGGGTTTGAAGTTTGAACATTTCGATAGTCTATCATTGTTGTGTAGTTTTTACCCATTAGTCAGGTTTGTCGTGTAATTTGTTGGAATTTTTGGGGAAAGTGGAAACTATACATTTTTGGAAACTTCATGGAATGACAAATCAGAAAATAATTGATTCCATTTTTGGCGACCATCTTGAATTTTCAAAAATGGCGCCGGTAAAATGGATTTTGGCCAATATCTCCTCTTATGGGTCACTCAGAATACTGGTTTTTATGGCTACACCTGCATTTCTCAGGTCAAGGAATTGGAAATTTAATTTTTTGGGCGCCATATTGGATTTTTAAAAATAGCGCCCGTAAAATACATTTTCCTCAGTATATTTGCTCTTGGGTCACTTAGAATGTTAGTTTTAATGGCTGCACCCACATTTTTGTGGTCAATAGATCTGAAAATGCAACTTATTAAATGAGAAACATAATCAAAACCCCATTTATGAGCAGCCGCATTTTCTAAATGCATTCTTCATGTAATCCGACACATGATCACTATCTTACTTTCTTGTATATTTTGTTCGGAGCTTGTTTCCTTCAAGACACTTTTAAGTGTTTTAAAAAGCTAAACCAGTACCTAAACAAATTATTCATGTTTGAAGAGCACGAAAGTATGTGTTTTGTATTGTCAATAGTCTTTCAAAACTTTGAAATCAGTCTATATAGATCATTACTATAGCCATTACTGTCACCAGGAATCACACCATCATCACCATTCTGATATTCTGCACTATACTGACATAGATCTGTGTAAGATAGGTCCTTTGATCGGCAAGAACATCTTTGGGAAGAGGAAATGTTTTTGAACTGGCATCTAACCATCTCAATGATAGCCTCTGGCGCCGGAAGCTCCTCAGTTGTGAGTGTTTCAGCTGGTCATCTTTGTCCTTATAAATTCATTCTGCAATGGGTCAAGGAACTCCTGTCGAGCAATGACTGCCTGGCTCCAAACTCTGGCTTGAATAAACACCGTCAGTACATGCTGTTTCAAAGCACCAATGGTTGGTGTACCTTTGTCGCTGTCAGCCATATGTTTACAGAAGAGGTACCATCTCAGCACTGGGATGCTATTTGTGTCTATACCCTGAGGCGAGTATGCACATGTAAAAGGGGCTAATGTGAGAAGAGGTTCACCTGTTACTTCATAAGCAGTACCAAAAGTCTGTTGTGCATTGTTATCATCGGTGTTTGCCTTCAAATATATATTCAACCTATAGAATGGACCAGTGTTGTCTGTCCATGTAAAAGCATGGGAAACAGGGAGCCTTTACCCGGACAGCACCTAATATTGTCCATATTGGATTCACGTCCACAATCGCAGATGCCATGGGGACTGAAGCATTTCTGAGAAACCTGTCATAATAGGCAGCGACGAGTACCAGTAAATCTATGTCACGTGAAAAAAAAATCAGCTGAGAATCAGGTACCTTTTGATGTGATGCCAGAACTGTATGATGATCAGTGTATTAGCAATACAACCGCTTTTTCGTGATCATTTTCTTCTAAGCTATTTCACGTCGGTTACTCTTTGTGCATCCTGAAGCTGAAGTAATGGCTATGTTGGCAGAGTGTTGATTATATTCAAGTGGCGTATTTGCAGACAGATATTCAGTAAGTTGAGCCTTTTTTGGTCATGGGAGAGCAAACGGCTCATTGGGATGTTCGTTGTGTAAGTCTCTTATCTGATACTGTACTTGACCCTTTCTCTGTCTCCTTTTTTCTCTTGTGGCTTGTTTCAAAGAGTTGTCTTTGTGGGTGTCAAAAACCAGAATGATATCGTCATAATCTCTAGTTAAGAAAATCACTTCCATACTATCCACACGTACAGTTCTGTGGCTTGGGTGAACACACTCATTGGATGATGTTACGTGTTTATGTGTTTTCTGGGTCTAAAACCTCTCTTGCAGCTTGAGGACTGTCCTGGTCTAAGACATCTGCTTCGGAAAGTTTCTGTAGAAGGGGGATTCGATTCGATTTGTCTGTGCATGACAGCATTGCCCCACTGGCGCAGTCTCAATATTCACACAGTCACTCTACAACATATTAGATAATAATATCCCATCAACCATGAAAACAATAAAAAACAAGAACAAACCGTGGTTTAACAATAACATTAAGTCTGAAATAGATAAAAGAAATAAACTGTACAGATCGTTCAGAAGATCAAATAACCCATGCACGTTCAAGCGCTACAAAGAACAGTGCAAGAGTGTGGAAGAACTAATTAAAAAGACAAAACAAGACTATAAGATGAAAGTTATCTCCAATATCAAAAATGTCTCCAAAAATTCTAAGGAATATTGGGATATTGTAAACAAAATTCGAGGACAGGTAAAGCAATCATCATACCCCACCATCCACTCAAAAGAATCCAGCTCTCAGGCGTCATCCAATCTTATTTCTAGACTACTTCACTGCCAAGAGTCACATTGCACCAACAATAAACTATCCAGAATTCCCAAACAGAACATTAGAACACCTCTCTTACAAAGAAGCCCAACCATCTGAAGTCAGAAAACTACTAGAAAACATTGACGAAAACAAAAACCACGGTACCAATCTCATAACCAATAAAATGATCAAGATAATAGCAAGAGAGCTTACACTTCCTCTGACAACATTATA
The DNA here is from genome assembly GCA_002633005.1 of Phoronis australis. Classification (NCBI taxonomy): domain Eukaryota; kingdom Metazoa; phylum Phoronida; family Phoronidae; genus Phoronis; species Phoronis australis. The sequence goes on along the minus strand of NMRA01000658.1, from coordinate 57,372 downwards.
CAACAAAATATTACAATCTGGAAAATTTCCTTTGAACTGGAAGCTTGGCGTTATGATACCAATACACAAAAAGAACTCCAAAACAGACATTGCCAACTATCGCCCCATAACTCTACTTAACACCTTATCCAAAATTTTAAAAAAAATCATTTCTCAGCACATGTTTGACCACCTCTCTTCACAAAACCTCATATATCGTCGCCAATTTGGATTCATGCCTGGTAACAGCACTGTGTCGCAACTTACAGAAATTGTACACGACATCCACCTCCAGTTTGAGCAAGGGTACAACGTGAGATCCGTATTTTTAGACATTGCGTCAGCTTTTGATGTCGTTCCCCATGACCTGCTTCTACATAAATTACAATCTTACGGTTTCTCAGGCACTCTCCTCTTACTTTTAAAATCATATCTGGAAAATCGAACTTACAAAGTCCGAATTGAGGGTGTCTTATCACCTTCATCAACGCCAGGTTTCGTAAATGCTGGAGTACCACAGGGTAGCGTACTAGGCCCCTTACTCTTTTTACTGTACATCAATGATCTTCCAGACACGATAAGCTCTAAAACATTCTTATATGCTGATGACACTGCAATATTCCACCCATTCTCAAAAGAGCATCCCCATGACTCCTTACAATTGCAAACTGACCTTAACAAACTCTATGACTGGTCTCACAAATGGAAGATGAAATTTAAACCTGAAAAAAGTGTTGATCTTATATTTTCTAAGTCTAATAATACTCATTTCCAAACAAATCCAACACTGGAATTATCACTCAATGGGGAAGTTATCCCCAATAAGTTCACGCACAAACATCTTGGCTTGCTACTCGACCATAAGCTTACATTTACTCCTCATTGTCGCGAACTCGTTCAAAAAGTACAAAAATTAATTAATCCAATTAGAATTATCTCTCGTCATCTCAACTCCATGCATCTTGAAACTCTGTTCAAGTCTTTTGTACTTCCACATCTAGATTACTGTGACATAATCTACCAATCGGCAAACGCTGGCATACTTCTCCAATTAGAAAGACTACAATACCAAGCAGCTTTAGCCATAACTGGGGCATACAAAGGGTCCAACACAATCAAGGTTCTAAATAGTCTTCACTGGAGCAAACTAGCAACCCGTCGTAAACTCCACCTGTCCATGTATACATTCAAAGTCTTAACCAACATAAACAATTACTCTAACAAAATCCTCTTTGACTCCTACAAAAGACCAAGCACGAGACCAGGACTCCGGCAAAGCAATATGTATACTATTCCAGCCTCCATCAGCCAAGCCTTTAGAAGATCAACGATATTAACTTGTATTGACAACTGGAATTCCTTACCATTCAAAATAAAAGAAAGCACTTCAATCGTCACTCTCAAAAATAACTTTAAAATGCATACCACTACTCCAGACTTGCCAGTCCCATTGACATCATTTCAACTTCCCCGCAACCATGAAATAACCCTATACAGATCAAGATGTGGTCTATTCCTAAACAACGAGAAATTTAGACATAATTTTGATAATATTTCGGCTCTGTGTTCCTGTGGAGATACCCAGACATATCCTCATGTTTTCTTTGCTTGTGAGGTATGCAAGGAGGAGAGGGTACAGCTCTTCCAGACACTCGAACAATACCCCAATGTTTATAAAAAATACTCTGAAATTCCGCAATTGTACAACAAAATTAATTTCTTTCTATACGGATGTCAAGAACTTAACTCAAACGAAAATATGGTTTCATTTGAAATAGTATCAGAATTTCTTTATAATATTAAATCTCTTTGTGTGAGTGGATAGAATTTTATACATCTGTATGAAAATAAATTATTTTCATTCGTTGTCATATATCATTGTAATCTTAACATCAGTTTTTTTATTTATGTATTTGTATATAATCATTGTATATAGACTTCTTTGTATTTTTTTACCCAGATCTAATGCCTCTTGGCGCTTTCTGGGTTATGTATATTCATTGTATTCTGAAGATTTCGTAATAAACATTAAAAAAAAATTGCCCCACTGGCAGCAAAGATTGCTCTTGGTGTTAGGGTGAATTCATGGTGGCTGATAGCATGTTTCTGGTCGATTTGCCCAGCAGGCTACAACTCCTGTTGTTCTCGTCATTGATCCTCAGCCTGGTTACTGCCAAGCTTATCTGCCGTCTGACTGTCAAAGGCAAAATGCATTTCTATTGAGTAGAGGAGAACTGGATTCCAAAGTGAACAGTGGAAATAATAACGAAATCTTCAAAAGTTATGTCTCAAATGTCTTTTCAAAAAGATATAAATATAAACTGTAAATATACATGTAGGTTAATCTGCGTTTCTGTGATTCCTTTAAATATTCTAGAGGTTCGTATCTGCTATTAAAATCATTTAGATTGTATGTATCATTTAGAAATAGTGTTTTTCAATTCCTTACCCCACAAAATCTGAGTGCAGCCATTCTAATTTACCCAAGAGCAGAAATACTGAGCAAAATGTATTTTACGGGCGCCATTTGTGAAATTTCAAGATGGCCACCAAGATGGCCGCCAGTAAAATTAAAATTTCCAATTCATTGACCTCAGAACTGCAGATGTTGCCATAAAAACTAACATTCTCAGTGACCCAAGGGCGGATATATTGGGCAAAATCCATTTTACCGGCGCTTTTTTTGAAAATCCAAGATGATTGCCAAGATGGCCACCGAAAAAATGGAATCAATTATTTTCTAATTCGTCATTCCATGAGGTTTCCAAAAATGTATAGTTTCCACTTTCCCCAAAAATTCCAACGAATGTCAAAATTTGGACATAGTGAACCTGACTACATCGTAAAGCCGCTTAACAGCCATTCGTTGTTGTTCTTAAGGCAGATGATGCATTTGCAGCCTTAAGGTGAATTCAGAATGGATTTTTCAAGGTTTAAGGTACATGTAACCGAGTACCTTTGTTTCACATTTACGTTTGTGAATTCATTCATGTTTCGAAAATTCACCCTCTGCCTGTCGGTCTGCCATCACCTGCCCAGTGCCCTCTGTGCCTGCCATTCCAACTCTCTACATGTTGGCCTGCCTGCCTAACTCTCACCTTGCTTTTCACCCCAGTCTGTTCCCTCCCTCACTCTTCCTCCTATCATCTCCCCTCCCTCCCTCACTCCCTTCTTCAATCTCTTGCTGACTCCTTACCATATCTTTCTGGATATTTATACGTCCTGTTACTTTTCAGGAACAGCCATTTGATCCCTTCGTGGGACTGTCAGTGAGTACATGTACTGGTTTTGTTACTTGTCAACCATCTACGTAGAGACGGATTGGCCATCACGTGACCTTGCATTTTGTATGGAAATGAGTGTCATGAAGCGTGAAATCGTTGGGTCGATGTTGATGAAATAGATACCAAAATACTTGTATTTTCATACCATTTCTAGTGTAATCACTTAACTTAAACATCTTGCTAATATTGGCCAGGGCACTTTTGCTTTATTTGTTCGTATCTGAGTATTTTACATTTAATGTACCTAGGCCCCCTTTCCGCTCACAGCCACGTTGGTTTGTTTTCAGTGAGAGATTCCACTCAACAATATGGCGCCACGTGATCTGCATGTTTTGATGGCTACTTATAGTAGTACGTTTAATCTCCCTCTCTATTTCCATGTTCAAAACAAAATGTTTCCAGGTGGTACAATTATTTTTTATATATTAGTCTACAAACTTTACACTGAAAATATGAATCCACGTTTTTCAGGTCAACCTGGCTCCTCAATGGTCTGTTTAAAAAGTGTATGTTTCTTTCAATTTTGCGTTACAATTCAATAGATACGTACAATTTTTTCGCCATTTCAATTGTACATGTAATATCCAATTTTTGGCATGTTTCAGGAAGAAGCGCGAGATGAACTGAAGTGTAAGTTGTGTGAAAAACCTTTCGATAAGCCAAAAGCCCTGCCATGTTTACACACATTTTGCGAAAACTGTATCGCTAACTACGTAGCTCAGAATGTCGACAACGCGAAGTTCCCTTGTCCGTCGTGTCAGAATACAACCGAGGTACCACCTACTGGCCTACAAGGTCTGCGTGACAACTACTTCGTGCGCGATATGCTCGCTATTCTGCCCAAACCAGAGAAAACAGATTGCGATTTCTGCAAAGCGCACGGAAGCCAAGCCGTGGCTACCAACTTGTGCACACACTGCGGCGATCACCTATGCAATGCCTGCAGTATTTCTCACAACACCACCAAAATTACCAAGGACCACAAAGTGGTTACCTTGAAGCAGGTTCGTGCAGGAGAACACGTTGACGAGATGCGCACCAATCAGAAGGTAGTTTGCACTCTTCATCCAGCTGAAGAGGTCAATGGGTATTGTGAAGGCTGTGCCATTCCTATCTGCCCTAGCTGTAAAATGAATAATCACACTGGGCACAAGATAGCCACGCTGGAGATGGCCTTGGTGACGGCTACCAACGAGCTGAAACCGTTTGTTGAACCCATGAATAACGCTCGAGTGACTGTCGACAGCCTGTATGAAGGCTACACAAAAGCCAATGAAGAACAGAAACAAGACCCGAAGAGCGTGGAGCAAGCAATCAGGAATCATTTCAATGAGGTGCGCAGAATGGCGGACGAAAAAGAAAAGGCGATGCTGGAAAAACTAGGGGAACTTGTCAAAAAGCCGAAGGAAGATACCGCCGCTAAAGTTCGTTTCACTGTCGGCTTTGGTGCACGTCTCCTTGAACTCGGCAAGGACGCCGAAAAGCTGCAGCATGCGAAAGATCTTTGTCAGCGCCTAAAAGACTTGCAGCCAGTAGCGAAACAATTCGGAATAGGGGTGTACAAATTCAATCACAAAGACCCGCCCGATATAAATACCGATGTCGCGATGAGGATGGATCGCTTCGAGATAACGGCAGACGGTAAGGTGATTGCGCTGAAACCAAAAGTTTTGGAGGAAGCCGTTCTGCAACACACATTCAAGCTTGTTCAACCACAAGATCAGAACGAGCCCGGTTGTCTCGGCTTCGATGTACTGCAGGGAAGATACTTCACAACGGACTGGACCAACAAGACTGTAAAAATATTCGACAAGCATGGCAACCAAGAGTGCGAGCTTCCCCACGATGACAAGACGCCGCTAAACGAGGTTCTGAACGTGCAAGCCAAGGACATCATCGTATATGGGATGAACTTTAAGAACAAAGTTCACATCCAGGGCGTTTACAGGGGCTACGGTGCTGTGGCTGTCAATGATAATCAGGTGATAATCGCTGATCATAAACATTTGATCACCACTGACGAGACCGGATCAAATTGCAAGTTTATAGGCAAAGCTGCACTGTCACTTAATCACTTTAATCCGTTCTCAGTCGCATGCTACACTGACGGCAACATTGTTGTTACCGATTGGAAGTCTAAATGCGTTCATATTGTGAACAAAGAGGGGACAAGTGTCTTGCATACATACAAGCCTAACATAGGAAGCCCCACGGAGCTGAAGAGGCCACGAGGTGTGGGAGTAGATGAATGGGGACAAATAGTTGTCCTTGACTCACCCGGCCCTGTCCAAAAACATAAATTCCATTTGATTGACGGAACGGGGACGTTCATTGCAAGCTCCGCTATTAAAGACACCGACAAACTCAGAGACCCAACAGCTTTGTCTGTTATAGGTGAAGGCCAACTCGCAATACACGAATTCTCTGGGGACGTTAAGTTCTTTAAATATTTGGATACATAACTAGATGTAACATATGTGGCTTTGCAAAATATTGAAAGCCCAGTGAAGTACGAGCCCGGCGTAGACTATGATATGATAACGGTTGCAATAGCTAACGTCTTCTGACTAAATTTGGGACATTAAGTAACACCTGAAACGTCTCTGTTAATATGTATTCGTGCCTCGGGAACCGAAAAAAACAAATGCATATTCAACTCTAAGAATATTTCACTTGTGAAATTCAAACCCAAGACCTAATACCCTTCCTTGAACGGTAACACAAGTACATTTAGTATCTACAATACGTTAAAAGCACCACCCTGACCACGCTGAAGTTATCAGCTGTAAAATGTAGTGAACGGTAAACGTTCACTGCTTTTGATTCAACGTGCGTCACTGCGACAATCCTCAAATAATTCAAGCAGCTAAATGTACGAACACATTGGTGCTTTATTCAATGTGCTCTGGTACTCACAGCAGTTGCATATTTCTTCTACATAGACAGTTTTTTATTTACTGTTTGCTCTCGATAATGCAATATGGCGCGAAAAGGCTACTTCACGAATCATTTGTTAAAGCTTTACCGGAACTATCTGAAAAGTCCAGTTCAGTTATGCAAATTAAGGTAGCCGTTAATTAAAAATCTTGTGCTTACAGTGGAGAAACGAAGCACCACAAGAAATCAAGTAAATGGTATTGATATTTGCACCGATGATTCTATGATCAATTAATTTGATAAAATTAGTTTGCAGGTTGTTGCATGAAAAATTAGTGTAATGCCACCATTATTCAAAACTCCGTTTCCTCATTCGCTCAACATGTAGAACGTTTTGACATTTGTAGCCATGTTTTCATGGTCAGTGAATGTAATGATGTCAGTTAGCATGTGGTTACATCTAAATAGATGCAATTACTTACAGACGATGATGTACATGATTCAGACAATTGCACTTAATTACAACGTTTCCACGCGACACGTAATTCACGATAGTTTTTTTTCAGGAAGGACGGTGTTAGTTACTTAATTGCGTGCTATTAGGAGAAGAAATTGTTCCCTGATCGCACCTCTATATTCCAGTTATGATACTCTAAATTCCATTCCCGAGTCACCAGTCACCAAATCCGTGGCACTGATCTCTAGATTGCCACTCCTAAACACCCCACGCGCAGCAAAAATGCTCTGTACGCAATGATCAAGTAACGGTTACTATGACTTTCAAGAAAAGCAATTTCCGTGGGTGGTGATGAACCCTGTATTTCCGGTGCTCATGCCATCTGTTTTTATTTGAAACGGTAACTTCAACAGTTGGTTTAAAATTACTAGATTTCAAGAACTCTTACATTTTCATAGCAATATCATGAAGTTGAACAAGGTACAACAGTATAGTTTAATATAAATTCTAAGTTTTTAACAGCATTAAAACAATGTAATAAAAGATTCTAATAATGATTCTACTCTATACTGTAATTTTGTATATACAGTTAATTTCTGTTAATTATTACCACTTTTTTCTATTTTATAGCTTTTTAATTTGTTATTTCCTTTTACTGTTTACACAGATATATCTTGACAAGATCACCAGTATTTTATTTTATGATGAAAGCTTATATATAGCGATCGTGAGTGTAGTAGTAGTATTCTACGTTTTAATTTCTTTTGTCATACATAAAGAGTCAAAAGCTCCTCTTGATTCATTTTTCAAAATGTCCTTGAAATGCTTTGTCATGAGACTGCTCATATACATCAATGGAATGTGAAACATATAGACAAAACGGAAGAGATAGGTCTGACGTTTCAAACTACAATCAGCCAATTGTGAAATTGTGCTGCTTATCGCCCACATTTGACTTTATTCGTACTGTGACAGCGACTGTTGAATGCAAAAATTAAAAACCATGAGATTAGAAGGTGTCACATGGCTCACAAAGTCTCTCGCTGATTTGCCATTTCACTCATGCATCATATAAAAAGAATTGTTTTTAGGGCTCGAACAGCGGGCTTTGCATATTGGCACTCCCTGGAGTATTAAGAGTTTTGTCAGATTCGTTGGAAATTCAGAACTACGTAGTGGTTAAATAAAATAACAGGAATGAATCCCACTGTCAACCACTCCCAGTGTTTGATTAGTTTAATTTCAATAATTTATTTTGTATGCGCTAACCACGAAGCGATACCGAAGCTAGTTTACAGTGAAACAACACGTGTAGATGAGAAACTAAACTACTACGGGTATCGGTAATTACAAAAGTTATATAATATGTTGAACAGTATACATAAGAGATGAATAGAAAGTTAAGTAATAATATGGGAAGCATAACAGCAACACCGGGAAAGCCACATGGGAAATATAAGGATAAGCAAATTGGTTGAGGGAGGGAGGGAAAGAGAAATTGAGTGAAAACTGAAATTTGGAGAGAATTGTGGACGATGGCCGAGTGTTGCGACGAGACAAAGAGATCACATGGTACAATTAAACCAATAATCGTAGAACAAACATGGTCACTGACCCGATAATCCAAACAATATGATAATGAGGACGAAGCAGTATAGATTACATAAAATAATTTAGTACTTAAATAATTTTTAACATTGTGACATCAGCAGGGATGGCAATTCCCCCACTTTATCAGTCTCATCCACTGACTTTGCAGTGGGAAATATATGGGACGTGACGTCCTCCATCCATAGATATTTTACGAGGTTTGCCTTCACCGAACAGCAGTGGGAATTTGCCAGCATCGTGATAGCAGAAAGGAGTTAAAGTGGAACTTGCAGGCTAATTCCTTATTTGTCTGATTGGTTGGCCACTTTAGTTAGAAACACAAAGTATAGCGACGATGTGATTACGACGTAAGTTGAAAATCGCCAAATGTTTTTAAGAACGAGCTATAGGTTTGAGGCGAAAATGATCCGCCGTAAATCACTGAACCATGTCCAGCAAGTTTCGTGGCATTGTGTTGAGGAATAACACTGCATAATGCGGGCTATGTGAGCCTGAGAAGTACGTCATTAGTGCAAAAGTCTCCCGGTAATTTCCATATTTTTTCACGTTTACAAGTTGTCGACGGATACAACTGCACTTTCTTTACACAGATGAGACGAGAAAAGGTTAAAGTCCGGGCCCTTCAAACATGCTGAAAGCCCGCAGTTTATATATGAGTAGTTGATAATGCAACGAGTCGAAGGCCTTCCTTAGATCCATGACCCTAATATAAAACTTAAATTCCATTAACACTTTTCACCCATCAAGTTTTCGTTAAAGTATATGTTGGCACCCTTCAGTTACCTTCCCTAGGGTCCAGTCTATCTAAGTATAGTTAGAGAGTTGAGACTGAAAATTTTTCTCCAAGACTTTTAGGGAGAACACGACGACGTTCTCCCGTTCAGTGACTTTACCAGACGTTGAGGATTGTGAGCATGTGATAATATCTAGCTCCTTTGTTAACTGCCACGCACAGCCTGGTGTGACAACAGGCAGACCAATTATCTATCAAGCTTATTACAGACCACGTGTGAACATTGTCAAACGGCCAAAGCGTCGAATTTTTTATTACTTCTTTTTGAATCGCGGCGTAAGTTTGAAGTGTATACGGACAAAAGGGTGAGGCTCGTAGTCTACAAATTTAGGACTGTCGGATCTTTCAATTGATAAATTGGAGACGTTAGAATTGTAGGTAAGGCATTTTTTTGCATGTAGTTAATGGGCTGGGCGCTTACTTTAGCTAACTCTGAAAAGGCGTTGGGGCGCTTATTAGGGCGAAAAGCGGCATAATTACACACAGCAGGGTAGTTTAATGCACGCAAATCACACGTCGTGCAAAACAATCAGCCATGCCACATACCCTAGTCAATCCCAATAGCCTTTGCGCACCCTAATTTGCGGACATGCGCAATCGTTAAATCGATTCGGTTGCAACTCCGCTATTGGTAGGGAAAGAATAGATTGTTGTAACTTCGATTGTAGTTGGGCGATTTTGTCGATTCGAAAACTAAACAGGATCAGCATTTGACGAGGAATTCAGAAATGCTATTGATTTATGTTCATATATGTTATAACTCAACTTTTATTTTTAACAGCACAGCCCAGTCAGGCTAGATACGATCTTATTGGAGATTAGAGCAATTATTGACCAAAAGAGAGCTGGCCCTCCAACCATAAACGCCAGAATGAAGTTAATCAGTCGTGCAAGATATTGGCTGCAGGGGTCATCTTCCCAACTTGTGTTTGGGCTATAGAATCACACAAGTTGGGATCAACAGGAAAACGCCGTAATGATTTTTAAAATACTAACAAGACGATAATATTTCTTACGTCTTAAAAACCGGAATCTTCTCTGCTAGTTTTGCATCGTCTGTGAAGGAGCAGTTATCGACACACCCATTGAAATTGGTGCAAGATTTGATGACAGCTCAGTGACTACTGTTGTAATACGTTTGACAGAGATGATGCCTGTAATCATATTGTCATTAAGTGACGACAAACGTTTGTCAATCATGTTACACGAGCTCAAAATAGTGTGCAGTGGCTCTACTTCTGATGCCATCTACATGGCCAGGAAATGCTACCACTCTGGGAATGTCAGTCTGACCACCAATATCAGAGGCCTTGTTTTCAATGTAGGAATAAAATTCCTGAGCCACCAGCTTAGGGTAAGTCAATATACCAGAGTCGCGTTTAATTATAATAGGGTTACAAGACTGATAGATAAAATGGTTTAATAGTTTTCCAAAAGTCATTATTAGAGGTACCGCTATTATTCTTGAAGTAAAAAATACATACTCGATACTTTGCTCAGGTATCTTAATTCTAGATGAAAACATACTGTACGCACTAATAAAAACGTTTTGTTAGGAACGTTATGTAGGCTACTGACATATTTCCGATGATCCAGATAAAACGGGACCAGGCCACTGTGTGTCGAAATTTAAGTCGGTAAATATTTACCGAAACTTTTAGAGCAATAAAATAGCTTTTTTAAGAACGGCGTTGTAAATGAATGTCTTAGATAGTCCAAATCAATGAACTCGACCAATAAATTTTTCCGTCGTACATGCCAATTTTCACCACCAAAAGACTGAACACCAGCCGCGAATGGAACACGAATTGGCTCTAATTTCTCGTACTCCATGGTTGCGTTTACCCATATATTGATTAACAGTCCTAACATGCTGGTAGATGCGTAAGGCGTATAATGCCTTTAATTTGTACATGTTTCCGAGGTCGAGGAGTAGCATTTAAGTTACTTGGTGAAAAGGAGAAACTAAACTTGATTTAAGTTACTGTTTTAGCTTATTCTTCGTTCGGATTCTAGTCTAATGAAATTATTAACCCAATAGTGAAATAGTTGCTGCGGTTCGGTTGATCTTGTTCATTAACAGAGTTCAGGAATATGCGACGCAGTTTACTCGATATATGTGGGACGTCTAAACTGAAAGTATTGTATTTGCTTATCGGCGTAGCTATCTTTAACATTTTTTTGCTGACGAAGTTAATTTGGTCACCTTCTTCAGAAAGCACTAACACAGGTAAGGTAACAACATTTCCTGATTGACCTATTGAAATTTCAGGAATGTTTGCTTTGTATGATATATTTGTTCATGAGAGGGAAGGGGAAGGTCGTGTATGGTATGGAGCACTGAGAGAACGAATAAGAGGAAATGGAGCTAAGAGGAGGGGGAGAAAGAGTGTACTTAAGTGCGTATTTTTTTGTTTTCTTTTTCTTCCAATCGATAATAAGGACAGGAGTTCAACACCACCTACAGACATTAGGGCGTTCTCCCGTTGAATGACTTTACCACACCTAGAGCGGTTGTTAACATTAAGCGTTGCTGTGGTGCTATACAACCGAACAAGTTGGACTCAAGAGGAGAACGCCGTAATTAAATCCCCTGTAATGCGGACAGCGTTTTATAACCTTTCCTGTTATTATAACGCCGGCAAATTTCCATGTGCCGTGGAATGTACTAATGCTTTACGAAAAACGGCAAAGCTTTTGAAATATCAATTAACGAGCAAGGACGTCCGCGACAATTAAAGCCAGTAGCTGCCGCTGATAAAGCGGGATAATTTCGATCTCAGCCGGTGTCAAAAAGCTAAAGTAAATTGCTAACTTTTAATTAATCAAAAAGTGGAATTTAGTTCCACTATAGCCTATAGTATTTTTTTTCTGTCCACAAAATCTGAGTCGGGATCAATCGGAAGTCACTTTCGTACTCCCATTACTGTAGAGAGCGCCAATGTGAAAAGTGGGCTATTGTTGAATATTTGATAAATGCAGAGAACTAGGTTGTATTGATTTCCTTGAAATAGATCAATTTGTCCGAGCTCACCTAAAATACTCTTTAAGTGTTACATATTTACATGCGGACCCAGAAAGCGATTTTGCAATTATACATTACAAATCTATTTATACATCTGATTCATCTCTTCTTTCACCAGCTGCTAACATACAGGTCGCAAATTTCAGCACGACATTTTATACAAAAATAATATCATTAAAAGTTACATCAAATTATTCAGGCTTACCGGTGTTGAAAAAATTGGCGTCCTACCCTCATCTACTGCTAAAATTGAAGTGCGCTCTTTTGAGTCGGCTTTCAACGATTGCGTCACCTGACCCGAGCAGTTTCTTTTCCCCCGTTTATTCTTCTATCAACTGTTCTTCGCTACCACGAGGTTGCGTACATGTCACAACAAATTGTCGGAACTGGTTTCATTTTGTTACAAGTTTTTAGTATTTTTAAGACCAGCAAACCAAATTTTAGAACAAACTTTGCTGCTGCAGAGTAGTCATCATCTCCTAAGAGAAGTCGGGCAAAATTTTAGGACGGTGCGTGCGCGTGCCACGAGCGGACTGTTTTCAAAACAACGACAAAAGTTTTTATTACAAAACTCAAAAGATATAGAATTATGCTAGCAAATGGCGTTGATCAGATTGTTTTTTTGGTTGAACTGCTGGAAACGGGCAAGGAGAGTGTCGAAATTGTTTCACAGATTTTGGATGCACCCCGTCGGTCGTTGACTTTGTGTTAAGTTTCACGACGAGGTGACTAGCAGAACTCATATTCGGCCTGTATGAAAATTCGTGGTCTAACGGAGCTCAACACACAGTGATACCTAGCTATGGAGGGCCGTTGAGGGGAAAGTGTCGCTGTAAAATAACCCTCGTAATTATGAGCCTAAATTAAATTGCAGGAGTGTCGCCGTACAATTACGCTCGTAAATTAAATGGGGAAAAGTTTCGCCGCAAAATTACGCACGTAATTACCACAGGTGCTTGAGTTTATTTGTCCCTCGATCACTACTGACGCCACTCAATACTAAGAAAACATAAAGGTTGGACACTCAAAATCTGTTTGCTCAGAATTTTCTGCTCAAATGTGCATGGAAGTCTACGAAACTAGCATCGCACAAGTCTTTGAATACCTTCTTTCATTTGATCACTTGCCTTCGAGTGATGATTTGACGATACAAAAATGTCAAAAACACGCCAAAATTACCATGTCAAGGACCTTATTCTGCGATGTCAAGACGACATTCGAGCATACGGTGCAATGGGGCTATTTGGAGAATTCTCCTCGCGGTGTCGCTGCTGTACTAGTGGTGTTTGAATTGCGCATGCGTCGCTGTGTGCATGTAAACAGTTGGTAAAAAGACGGAATTGTTATCAAAATACGTCGTCGCGCTAAGCCTTATTATTGCTATTTTCCCTGGTGCCAGTCTTCGACAGGTGGTCACAAATTCCCAAGCGTGGAGAATTGCGGTCAAAAGGGTCAACCAACCGACAAAAAGTGTGTGGATGCCGAAGCCCAGTGTGTGCTCTATCATTTCCATTGGGAGACTACATAACTTAACTTGGTAAGTTTTTAGCAATTAGTTTCTATTGACATCGTTTGGTGATGTTATCCCCACTACTTACCCCACTGAATAACGGGTTTATTGAGTGGAACTAAGAGTTTCTTTTTAGAAACTCACCCGGGACTCGGATGCTAGGTAGGCTAGCAGCACATATTCACATATTGTTTTGGGTGCGAGTGCGCCCAACATAAGAGGAGTATGGTACGTGACGCTCAGAAGCCAACGGTGACTTTTTCACAGCAGTTTCTCTTCAAAGCTATGCTATATCCAATAAAATTCTCTAGATGAGTTAGTTTCCTTATTTTATAGCGGACCCCACCCCCAGGACTACCAGATTAGTTACTGAATTAACATAAATATGCTATTCAGTAAATGTCGTAACATTGCATTGGAATAAAAGTTGACACCTAGAACGAATTTTACTTGTTGAGATCAGAAACACATTTTAGCTTGTTTCACAAATTTTAGTTCAGATCTTAAATAAGACTTGGGTAAAAAGATTATTAGTTCCTACATATAAACATGAAGATGAAACGTCAAGTATGTTCTGCCTTACAAAAGTAGTTTTGTCTTGTGTTTTCTTAAATAATTTGCTAATATTTCTCTGACTATTCTGTTACAGATGAGAGAAAACGATTGAAACCAGCCGCCTGGCCGTCTATTTTACCTTTAGACAAAGTGAAAAACAATCCTTCAGCAATAACCTGAGAGAATTGAACCTAATTCAGAAAGTCAGCCCTTGATATGCCTGATTATGGACTTCGTTACATTGGGAAAATTACAATTGTTTTTAACAATGTTGTTTCTTTGTATGTATGTGGTTGCTCAGTTTGCCATTTTGTTTTTAAATACATTGATATTTCTTTACTCGAATCTCGTGCATAGCAGATTCTTATCCGGCTAGCTACAATTGAAAACACACTTTTCTTATATGTGGAACTTTTGTTGTAGACAAGTTAACAAAAAACTTAAAAATGTTCAAAGGCCTTCTTAAGAAAGCTCTAAAAATAATTACACACACAAACATATCAAATGCAAACAAAGGGAATACTTCATTTTGATCTCTGCACATTTCTATAGGTCAACAGGAAAATGACAATTTGCAAACGTACAGCTTTATATAGAATAAGCACAACTGCACTTTATGGGGCTTTAAAACTGAAGAAATATTGTGGTTTCAATAATTAGTGACAAACTTGCATGTTGATGAAAATTTTATTGGGTCATCAAAGTGTAACATTAACAGGTTTTCTACTGACAATAAGACAATCGATGCAGTCACGGAATGTCATTTTCCCATTACGTATACCAAATTGGAAAGTTTTTACCACTAGTATATAAAGCTTTTCTTCTGAAAGGGAAAGTTAATGTCACTCAGTGAGAAAGGACAGGGTATTTATACCAGATGGTTTTGGTTTTCATTTCACTGGGATCTAGTTTCAATGGCCTATAGAAGCGCTTGTAAAAAAGGTCCAGTTTCGGCACGTGTCTTTCCTTCACGTAACCTCATTCAGCCTCAATAACATCCACAATTAGATCATTGGAAGGTGAAAACGACAGCATATCACTTGACTCGTTTGGTGCCCAAAATCTGACCTTGAACTAGACCAGAGTGTCACTAGGTCTTCTTTAGCTTCAGTCGCTCATGTTTCTTCCAGGAAAGGAAATAACCTATTGTCCACACATGACTCATTGCCTATGAAAGGGCATCCTCACCAACGGGCCACTGACTTGTACATTGTGCCATGCAGCACTGCTGGTGTGTTGATTAATGCCGTGGGAAGAGAAAGGAGTAACAAAGTTCGTCTATGTTGCAGCTTGAAGTGGCCTTAAAATGTCACTGAACCTGGAATAAGTATTGAAATATGAATAATTAAGTACTCCAGGTTGGGCCAAAATTCTACCCTGTTTTTCAAAAATATATCTCACACAAAATTAAATAATTACTATTTTCAGAAACCAAAGGTGTATATAATAAGTATTGTATAAAACTACGTCTTTATTTTTTTTATTCGTAGCCATAACATAATTCTTTAAACGCATCATTTGTCTGCTAAATACAACTGGCTGGCAATTGCCGTCGCTAACGCGTCCAATGTCCTCGTCTTCAAATAGAAGTACTGAGACTTTGTGCGTGGTTCGTTACTGTAGGCCTCAGCTAATCACAATTTTACTCTATTTTATGTTAGTTATTCACCAAATTGTACATATTATCTAATTTTATACTAATTTATTTTATTTATTATCTTTTCAATAAATTGGTATAGCTGTCTGTATTTTACTTCATGTAATTATTTCCGACTGGGCCCACTTGAAAATCAGTGTACTCACTGAAGTGGTCACCCAGTCTTTTAAAGAAGTTAAACTCTCATTACAGATTCATGGGTCTGTCCAGCATACTTCTAGTCTAAGGCTGAGGAAACCGCTTCCCAGACCTTTTATTTTTCTTCTAATAGAAGACATGAAGACTTAGGACATTTAAAAATGATGGATAATCTTTGTTGTTTAAGAGTAATTATAAATCTTAAGGCACCATCAAAAATGTAATTTTCTGAAAATGGAAGTCACTTGAATTCATAAGCGACTTGCATCATTTCAAGGCATGAGAAAAGACTATTCAGGCGCTGGGAATTCAGAAAATGTAAAATATTTTTATGGGCTTACAATTGATTGCAAAACAGTTTCATGAAATAAACTTGAAGGAACTTCATGAAGGTTAAGAATTACCTAACCATGCTCTTTCCTCCAGCCACTACTTGTTATTTCCACACATTCAGTTGCACCAAATTTTACAACCCTAACCCCCTATGCCAATCCCCCGCTAAGGACCTGAATAAGTAAATTAACAAAACAACTTACATACCTTTCTTTAAAAAAAGCTGTTCCCTTTCAAAGGCTTTGTTCGTTGTCTCCGATATAGAAAGTAGGCTTTGACAACAGATCTGCACTGGATGGGAAGATCTTGCTGGTTAGCTGCAGTCAAATGCTTAAAACCAATTTTTGTCCATTCAGGGACGGTGCACAAGCGATGCATATCTCATCTGCACGGTACAAGCCCTCAAACCAAAAAAACCAAAGGTCACGTGAAAACAGACATGATAGATTTCCATTTCAACGTGTAATAGATTTCCGGAAGACATAGGATAGGGAGTAAACAAACAGTCTAATGAATATTTGTCATGTACCCTTTGCCATAAGGCTTGGATTGTAATCTTACTCACTAACCAATATCGAGTTGACAGCATAAACATTCAGCATTGATTGATGTAGCTGTCACTGATAAACTTGTTAGAAATCATTCCAAATAATAATACTGCTTTGATGTACGAAAAGATCCCGAGTGCTACGTCAAGTATCGTAACACACATCTAAACAAATTAAGATTAACCCGACTGGCGACTGCCGCGAAGTCGACATCGGCGAGTACCTTAGTTAACAGGCATCAGTAGAATAAACATGGAATAATCGTTAAAATAGTCACAAACCTTACCTTTGTATAAGGTTGTGATTACTTCCTCTCATAGAAACACCCTTTTCACTCAATCTCAGATTCAGTTGGCACGACTGCAAGCCATTTCACCATGTATTAATAGGGCTTGCGAAATCGAGGCTGCTTAGTCTATCACCACTAGTACACGCGCGCCATCTAGTTAATGTAACCGAATAGCCCCATTACGGAGATCTGTTTTCGCACGCCCACGAATATTATTTGATTGCCCTCCGCATAAATTAGTATCAGTTTGAAAGTAATTAAACTCTGATTATTCAAAAACAACATTGTATATAATCGTGGTACCACGGGTTGCTGGCTTCTATCTCTGGCCTACTGTGAAACCCGGCATTTACCGATGGTGATTTACCGCGACTACACGTGTGGTCAGACATCGGATTTGTCCGCCAGAAACCGAGTGTTCGGTGTGCTTCAACAAAGAGTAGCACAAAATCAAACACAAGTAAAGTCTAGGTTGAGAAACAAATTACACTTAAGTGGATGGTTAATTTTAATAACCTCAGTCATTGAAATTGGGGAAAATTTTCTTGACTTGGTTTCTCGACCGACGTACAAGTTAAAGCACAACTGAAATCCGCTGTCTTATCCATTTTAGGTCCTCGAATTCAGAGTTTCGAGTTTGTTCTAAAAATTTCGTTGCCAGTTCACTACTCACAAGGAAAAATAAGGCTTCGGAGGTTTTTGCGATACCAGTCTGAGAAAGATGCACGGAGATTTTATTTGGATTTGGGACTGTTGAAGTTGGGAGCCCCGATTCATCAAAGTTTTAGTGTACAACCTTTATGTTTCATATATATGGTTATGAGTCATCGGGAAATTCGAGCGCCTGTGGTAATTACGAGCGTAAATTAAATTGCAAAAGTGTTGCAGAAAAATTACCCCCGTAAATTAAATGGGGTAAATGTCGCCGCAGATTACGATCGTAAAATACCTTAAGAACGTTCATAATTTAAACCAATCGGTGTTGACCTAACGTACACGACTATAGACCCAATTCACGCCGACAGGAGGCGCGTTCCAAAACGAGGCTCGCTACGATAGCTCTGTTAGCTTATCGGCGTAGGAGTCTGTGTTTCAGTCCGTGTTGTTCTGCGAACTGCTAGAAAAAAAGGACACGCAACTGTCTGCTTTACAATCTCTAAAGACGTTGAGATTCGGAAGCGTTGGGTCGTTGCCATACGCCGCGACGAAGCAAAATATGTCCGTGTAAAATAAATGTTTTCGAAAAGTTAGATCATATTTTGTCGCATCTCGGTCAGTTGTCAAGCATCATAGTAACGACCGGAGAATGGGCCAGCCAGGCTGTATTTTCANCAAATATTTCTTCAACTCGTCAACAATACGAGCAGATGACCTGGTCCGCGTAGAAAGTATTTTGATCAACAATTTACAAGAAAAAACGTAACCCTACATTCAGCATAATACCTAATCCGTAACACTACGATCGCCGCAAATTGGTCATATTTACTTTTCATGTTTCGAACCTAGTTTTCTGACAAAAATTAAACCCTTTCGTCAGACAACTCTTTGGCGCCTTAACTTGTTCTGTAATGTAATTTTCTACGTCTTTGTGTTTAATTGTCGACACATCATTAAAATTTTATATCCAGGTTGGACTCGAAAGACCGGCTATTTAACTCACGCAATGTCTACTTTAGCTTTGTTTATCGCAGTGAGCCTCGCTTTGGATTTTAATGTCCGCCGCGTGAATAGAGTCTATTGCTGGGCAGCTCGTTCTTGCACAATCGCTGACATTGCAGCAGCTATTTGATCCGCCATGATTCAGCGCTCGTAGCTCGTCATGTAACCGTCAGTAAATAAGTACTTACATGAGCGCGCCGGTGAGTTGTAAAACTGAACGTCGTTGGCTAAGAGTTTAAACTAAATTACGAGAGCAATTTTACGCCATGAAGAATTAAATTACGCTCGTATTTTTCCTGCGACACTTCCCCCCCAACGGCCCATCATACCTAGCGACATTTTGGCGATAGTTTTCAAATAGCCAGCTGGCTGGCTACAAGATCTGCAGTGCACCCTTTGACGTTTCGTGTTACTGTTCTGGCCCGGCGTATCGGGAATCCGGCCCAAATCGGAATATTCTGATTTGGACCGTTATCGTAACGGAATTCGGATATGGGCGGCCCATTATGGAATATATTATTTGATTTTTTTCAAACGTTAAATTGAATACAAATCCTTATAATTCGGCATGTTTTCATGCAATCGAGACTTTACTTCATAGTCTTGATATATACTCACAACGTTGTATTAAATTTTCAATCTTTGTTCAAGTGAGATTGACCGAATCTATGTTCAAAATGGGGCGCCTACGGGATGCACTCTTTCAAGGCGAATTATTTAGAAAATTAAGTTTCTGATATAAAATTTTTGAGGAATTTGAATATAATTGCTTTGTACGAAAAGATCAAGGTAATATCTGTTGTAACTTTTCCACGTTATCGTATTTTGCACCAAATTAAACGGCCTATTGTCGCCGATACCAATACGGGACACACACTCGACAGCGGCCGTATCGGAATAGCGCAGTGTTCACAGCTTTATCTTGAAGGAGACATGAATGCAAAGTTCCTAACATCAAAATTTTTATATCAAGGAAAGTACATTTTATAATAAACATTGTGAAATTCGCTGATAATAATTCAGAAGAAGCGTCTTTTTCCGACTATTTGGGCGTCCCCAGTCATCCTTCCGGGGATTCCCATACGGGCCCGTATTAGAATGTGTGCTAAATACAGGCCCGTAGCCAGTATTGCGCGGGGGTGGTTCAAGTTTCTAGTACGGTGGACCTTTATTTTGCAAACGTCGAAACTGCAGAGTTTTTGGTAAGGCCCTTGACGCAGCTTAATTAGGGGGGATCTTCAAACACAACGATGACTCTCAGAAATGAGGATTTCCTGATGGTTGCTCACAAAGAACGTAACCCAAATTCGGTGTAATGTGGTCAAGAAAGAGAATGTTCCCGCGTTACCCCTGCCAAACTTACAAACCGGGCGTGCTTAAATGAGTGATTACTCCTCTTTACATACTCGGACGGAAATATTTAATCGGAGCATGATCGACTTGAATATTTTGATCTGGTTGTATTTTGCGTGTTACTTAACTTGCCTCATCGCTGGAAACGGGAACAGCCCAGTATTCCGAAGGTTCACTACTCTGAAGGTTCACTATTCCGAAGGTTCACTACTCCGTAAAGATCTAAAATTTCGGACTTAAGTGTATCATATATCCCCTTTTACCTGCAAAAATAAACTACACTTCGATTATTAGATGCACTAGGTGGTGTACCTATGCTCAAACAACGCCCGGATTTCATGCGCATGCGAAATTGCCCGCATGTCTTTCGAACTCGCAAAATGAGTACGCTCTTGAATTTTTAAAAGATTATGAAATAGGAATATTTATGAGTTATCAACCACGATACATTCATCAAATCCATGTCAAGATTGCATCATTTCACAGCGTGACTGAGCTAGTTTAGGACCGCTGGCCCTCAAACTCACCCATCTTAACCACGCGCATGACCGGGTCGAAACTATGTAGTTAGTATGCTACTCTGTCCCTGCCCGTCTTCACGAAGTCGGGGAGTCCCATTCAGCCTTCTTAAATTTAAAACCGCCGGTATTGGTCGCTGAAGTCCTGACCCGATGTTGTCCCTGCTTGAGACTGAATGCGTCGTAAGTTAGAATTGAAGATTGATTGGCTGTAATTGGAACTGAGTTCATTTGTAAACAATGAACTATTTTGTACACCCTTTAAATAGTTACTAAATGGGCACAAATACAATGAACTATTCAATTTTGTACACCCTTTAAATAGTTACTAAATGGGCACAAATACAATGAACTATTCAGTTTTGTACACCCTTTAAATAGTTACTAAATGGGCACAAATACAATG
>NMRA01000658.1:11909-35569 GCA_002633005.1 Phoronis australis | reverse complement strand
TGCCTCTAGTGGCAATTTTAGTATTTTACATTGACCTCTGTATTTTCATAGGTCTTCAGGTGTATACTTTGTGTTACTTCGTGACTATGAAGGAAAAGTTCCAAGTAGAAATTTGTTTCTGGCATTCTAATGCTGTGCTAATCTCGTATGTTGGTAAATTTGTTTTTAATTCTATGTTTCTGTGGTGCTTTAAGCAACTGATGTATAGGATGTGCTTGTATTATGAAGATCACTCACATTTTGCCCCTAGCCTATTGAAGAGACAATGACCATGCCTTTCCATTTTGCAAAGTACAACATACTACATAATTATATGCTCTCTACTGGCCAATTTATGGTACCAATAAACAACCCTAGAAGGATACCGTATACGGTGCAATTGTGGGCGCATTTCAACGCTCTGCGTTGCTCTTGTTAACATAGCGCCCACGCACAGTAAGTCACGGGTATAGTGGGGCGTAGTGTTGATACGATAGCTGACGGTATCGCTGCACTGCTACGCTGACGGCAACTTGGAGCGGCGTTGACTTGACAATGATGGAGCTGCTATTTTGCTCTATGGGCATCCTGGACCCCAAAACGTGGCCGATGGGATCCGGGACAAGACATGGCGACCACGATGTCAGGCGCATTTGCTATCGGTTCGGGCTGGTTCACAACGGCAATCAAAGGAATGCATGAGTTCGGACAAATGGAGGCTGGAGACGTTAGAGCACACAACCTACCATGTGCTCATAGACGGTTAAAGGGGGAACCGAAGGGCCACCGAGGACAAACCCTACGGGCGACTAAAAACGCCGTCTGCATATCATTTCTAATTCTGGGCGTTACGCGTCTATTTTCCTTTATAATTGTGTTTGGGTCCCCCTTCAGAAACCACTTGGAATGCACGCGGATCTTTGCCTTTCTATATGTCTGGTTGGGCCCCCTTTCTGGGACATCCTAGATTCGCCACGGCAGACTCGAAGTAAATACCCACTCGTGAGTAAAAAATAGGCCTACACGTTTGTGAGCCAGGTTCTGCGAATTCAATGCATTTTTAAAATATGGTGGGCTTTGGGTGCCCACTTACCTCTGACTTTACCACTGCAGCACTGTCTGGCTCTATCAAAATAGCAGATAAACCTACTTTCTGCTATTTTGGGTCTTGGTCGATTTTAAGACGTGCACACAGCACTACTTTTTGGGAGCTCTCTCGCTGATATATAGCCTATCTACTTCTAGACTCCCGTGTTACCCTATGTTGTAACTACCACGCGCGTTCCATGCCGATGAATAACATAAAGCCTTCTCTAATCGTCTGCACGATCTTATCATATCATCAAACACCATTCGGGCGAAGTTGAGTGGGTACGGCCCGATGATTACGTGAACTAAATCATTACAGACTTAGTTATCATTGTAGTTAGTAGTACCAGTAGAAATCATTACAGACTTAGCTATCATTGTAGTCAGTAGTACCAGTAGCTGCAACAATTTTGTTGTTGTTGTCCATCTATATCACATCTTTAACGGATAGGCCGGGGCTCGACTTTTCTGCGATCGAACCCCCTAACCCCCGCCCCTGGCTATGAGCCTGTAAATAATGAATAAAAAGTTCTAAATGTAATTATTTTGATCAATTTTAATATTAATTGACATGAAATGAACAGTTAACGTGTTTGCTTGATTTTCCACGTATTTTGCACTAAATTAAACGGCCAGTCGTCGCTGTTTCCAATACGATGGAGACACGGTGAAAGCCAAAATCGTTTTGTCGATGATGTCATAGATTTCGATTGGTGCAAGCGCCATCTCAATTTTTTTCGCGCCAGACGGGGTTCGTGATGGGGCTGCTGTATCTTAAAAGATCTATATGATTAAGGACTGGGGTATGTTATGACACCGTATGTTGATGTTTTTCATCAATACATGTATTTTAGATATAAAAATTTTGGCACCATAGCAGGCCTTTAAGTCTGATCAGCGCGCCATCTGTTGTCACATCACGTGACCTAATGAATATTAGTCTGAAAAGATTTCTGCTCGAACGGAGAATCTTGACCAAGCACATTGACCTACATTCTGATGCTGATGACGTCACACGGACGGTGTAAAATTAGGGAGCACACTACAGTTAGAACAGGCTTTTGGCTGCCGACACACACCGAAGTATAGATGGACCCATTCCTCTCGTGCTAATCGAGTGTCTGAAAAATAGAGGCTTTTGTAGCATTCCCAACTCACAAGCACTACTAGTGACAACTGAAACTTACGCCACAGATTTTTAATGGGTTAATTCAAACCGGGAAAAATCCCGGCACACAAAAATATTACCAAAAAACACCAAATTTTAAAGTTTTCTCCCCAAACATGCCACTTCCCTGCAAGTGCGAGGAAAAACCCGACTACAGATTCAGAATGCTCGCAATCTCTAGATTCTAAAATTGTGGTCATGGTATGCTCCTTACTAGCTATTTTTTGGCAGTTTTGATTTGTCTGACAGCCACCTGAAATCGCACCCGGTTTCTCTAAGAGCACCGGGCGACAGGAGTTGAAAGCAAACGACAGCCACCGTTTTCCATCAAAAGTAGGCCACGTCTAAAAAACTTGGATTTATTATTTAAAAACACAAGTAAATCAGTTTCCTGGCATTTGTTTTCAACAACCAGCCAAACCTGACATACGCCCTGCACATGCACAAATTCTAGGGACTAGAAAATGCCCCATGGCTGCAGCCTAACTGTTCAGTGCCACCTTAGCCACAGGTCACGAGAGTTCATAAACCAGAAAGTGTATTTCCCCCGATGAGTGGCAAATTCGTGTGGAAGATAAATCTTTGTGTCCGACCTTGAATCAACTGTTTGTTTAAAACCCCTTTGGCAATTATTATTTATAACTATATATAAGAATTAAGAAGAAAGCGTTCAGAAAATCTACGCTGTTGAGGTTGTTCGTGCTTAATACGGGTAAAATATGCATTCAATGAATGTGAACATGGTGACCAGGCGACATATAAGTCGGTCAAATAAGCCCGTTTATTTTTCTCTTCAATCGTCTAGTTTTTCAGCGAATTCATTGGTGAGTACTTGTCACAACGTTCACCCGATAAACTTCATGTAATGAATCATTTCAACATGCGGTAATTTGCAATTTCAACGACATAAGTCTTAGACTGAATGAGTGAAAATTAATCCTTTATGTCAAAATGCGTAAACAACTTTGACAATTCAGTTTTAACTATTACACAATTCCCTGTGGTGTTGAGATTAAACATTCTGTCGGGTATTCTTCGGTGCGAAGTTAGTGCCTATACCTAGCTGTGTTATTCAGCTTTTTAAGTTAGGCAGTGAGATGAAATTCATATTCCAATTTGTAGTCAACACTGTTGCAAACCTTTGAAGAGCATGCGCCTCTTGACTTTACCACCACACCAGCTTTTAAACAGTACACACCATGGATTTTTGCACATTTTGAATTACCGGTGGCCACAGACTAAGTGTATGACGTAAAATTTAGCTAAACCCATGTTTATTTTGTGTAATTAGCTCGAAATTTTGATTTTTCTTTCAATTTTGCCAATTTTCACATTTGCCACCTTGTGACGTAATGGGTTGAACGCAAGAGATCAGTGACTAGCATTGAACAATAGCGGAGAGCAGGGAATTTGAAAGCGACGATGATTATGAGCAAGAATTGAACAAATACTATGAAGAAACGTACGGCAATGGTGGCCAGGATGAGGAAATGGGGTTGCACGAAAGCGAGAACAAGTTTAATGTGCTTCCGGCTGCGTACTTTTCTACTTTGAGCCTTACGAACTAGATCCTCCCGCGAGAGAAGCGGCCTCGGGCTCAGCGAGTCAACCCAGTCATCACAGACTATCCTGAATTAAGAGCTGATGTTTCTGAATGATGAATGTTGTCCTTTATTGAACCAGGCCTTCATCGTAACGTCTCCTGTGACTGGAATCGAAACACGAGTCCTCAAAGTGGGCAGAACACAGAGTGGCCCCGGACCGAATCGCTTGGTCCACGATGACGTCCCACACTCTCGTTCGGCGCACGAAGCGATGCCACTTCTGCGCAACTTTGGTGTCCTCCGGAACACCGAGACGTTCTCCGCCTGGCTGCTGTTGCTGCAGCCTCCGGAAACACATCTTTTGATCCCTCTACGAACCTTCTCGACGCTAAATGTACTTTGCTTTCTCTTCACTCTATACACTTTGTCTCTGATCCGAACAGTATGGCGAACGACTTGGGTTCAACCCATGACGTTGTACATAATTATCATTTTTTTCAATTTTTGCGTGTTTCTTTATGAGCTGTGCACTAAAGGCACTGAAATCAAGTAAGATATAATAATAAAATTTATTTTGAGATACTAGAGTCATGTTGTGTACACTTTAAAGCGGCAATAAACCGGACCCACTTTCCGCCCGAGATTTTGGCAATCAATCATAGTTTTTAATTAGGTTGAAAATCAAGCACACACATTTTTTAAATTATTCTTGAATTATACATGGTGATGTACATGTTAGGTTTTATTCTTTTTATTTTCGGTCTTCAATGTTTCGTTAGCCACAGCAACAGTGGTGTGGGTTTTATTATGCAAGGAGAAAACCCGAGGTGGTTCGTAGAGAAAAACACATGTGTTCAATATGATGTAGGCCTATTAAAAGCTTCTTGCGTGATAGTATAAAGATATTACATTGAACCTGTTCCACCAATCAGAATGCGCGCCAAATACAAAACTAACCAAAAGGGGAAAGAAGCTTGGGCTGGGATGTTTGTAAATACAAGTCAAGACTTAAACAGAGGCAAGTGAGTAGGATTATAGAGTTAAGCTGCTACAGGTATGAAAACACAATAGGTTATCAGTGTCACTAAATCCATATGCATCTAACATAATAGAGGGTCTATCAAGTCAACTGAAATCTATAGAAAACAAGGTAATGAAACATAAACAAATGAACTAAGATCTATTCATTGAAGAAGTAAATAGATGTCCAAAAACACCCTTGACAAAGAGCGCATCCTTCGAAACGTGGGGATATTTTAATATGTTTTAGTACCGACGCTCGTCGTTTTAGTTTTACTAGTTTTACTATTTTACAGTTTTTCATGGTTTCTTAGTTTAGGCATTTCATTGTACATATTAAGTTTTAAGTTGTCTATTATTGAGTGGAGACAACATTTTTGTACCGACGCTCGTCGTTTTAGTTTTACTAGATTTACTATTTTATATTTTTACTCGTCGGCAACTGCACAGCATTCCAACATCTATTTGATGAAAAACTGTCAAAAACACATTCCAATAGGTCCAGCAGACACAACGGCAGCTAATCAGGTTCTCCTCCAAGAGGCTGTAATATTTTATGTACTATCAACACTAAGGTAAAAGAGACTGGTTTCAATATATATAAGTATCCACTTAACGATCTGAACACAGCTACTAGCATGCGCTATAAAAAAGTTGGTGGCCTTGATTATAGCAGCTGACAATATATACAAAGAGTGAAGTACTGAGCTCGTCATGTACCGGTAACAAACCGGGCAATGTGACGTCAGCAGCGGTAGAATTTAGGTCAAAGTGGTTGGTTAAGATTCTCCATCCTGCTTTCCCCCGACCATAGATTATAGCCAAAAGATTCGCAACTCCGATATTTTCTTGCGAAATATCCTAGAAGAGGCGCAACCTCCGCTTCCGGTTAGTGTATCGTGACGGGAAGTTCTTCCATCTCAGATTTTACTGTCAAGTACAACGAAAAATAATAACTTCAGCATTGAAACGTTGTTCAAGGTCTTCCAACAGTGGAGTCCAGAAATTTTGAGCGGCACCGGCGTGCACTCGAGCTTAAAATGAAACATAAAGGAAACTGGTGTTGAAGTGCGAGATTGGTTTTTGAGTGGTCGTGGTGGTTATTTCTGGAGTATTAGTATGAGCTCTATTTAAGAAATTAACATTTTACAAGTGTTCAATTAATTTAAACACGGATGTGAGTTGGGCAAAATCGCCGATCCAAATCCCGACTAAATGACCATGATTAGCAGACGACGCAAGTAATGCGTGCTGTATCTGCCAGGGGTCGCTAACGTCACCATAGACTTGATGTCTATGGACGTCACGGCTTATGCGAAGGATTTCGTCCATTGAAAATATACGGAGTTTGGCGGTCCATGTACGTCGATCTCTACCCATTCATTAGGTCACGTATGTGGCCAAGAGATGGCATGCTGACAAAACTTATATTGTTTGCAACAAATTAAAACGAATGTTTGTATACCGGCACCTGTTCTTGCCAGCTGCGGTAAGCAATACAACCAGTGACTAAAAGAGATACACTGTAAAGGGTGCGTGTTGCCTTAATGGGCTTGCAAGATGAGAAAAAGTTTGACACGTTAGAACGTTTTATGATTACGTTTTTGGACATGAATTCGTATCTTTGGATATTTTCAGCAAGTGCATATGCAGATTTTCGTAACTTTCTCAAGACCAAGCCATTTGCCTTTTTGGCAAAGACGTCGTGTAATGATCTGCTGTCTGAAAACGGCACCTGGCACAACCATGTTTGGAGGCCGACTGGATGTAGTTTGCATAGATACACTGTCAAGTAAGTGACGCAGAAAATCTGAGATAATACTGAAGCCGTACTCCGGCCATACTACGTGAATTGTGACTGCAACTTAAAAACACTTAGGTAACGTCATCCTACAAATGGGCCCGTATGCCCCTTCCTTTATGTTTGTCCGGCACGGCCTAACTATTACGCATTTGTACCACAGCACATTTGTTACACGTCCGAAAATCTGTTTTCACTAAAATTCCGCATGGCTTATAGGCGAAGTGATACAATTCCAAGGAACAACTTACGCTCCCAAGCAGCGCTAGTTAGATGAAGTCATCGAAGTCAAACATTTTCAATGAACTGCATTCGGTATGACGTTTTCAGTAAGCAAGAATTCCCTAACCAATGAAACATAAGGCCAGTCTGGCGTTAATCTCCAGCTCCCGAATATTTTATGTCGAAGCATGTATTGCCCTTGCTCATCTCTTGCTTGCGGCCGATATGTATCAAGTTCCTTGATGAATGAAAACTGGCAATTTGGAGACGACAGCACCTGTCACGTTCCAGGCTGATTTGACTTAAGCTGCGCCCGCCAGTGACCTTTTTGTTATTTTTGTGTCTGTTCTTCATCGTCTGCCTCCGTGTCAGTGCTTAAAGTCCTGGTCTCATACGTTGTTAACCCTTATTACATTGTTAGAGGATGTTATAAGCATCCAAGAAGTACTTAACACATAACTAATACACGATCCGTACTCGAAAAAAGTTTAAATGAACGCGCCACTCACGATTCACACCCGAAGAACCACCGCCATTTGGAATTTGCCGCGAACCCAGAAGTACAATTCATTCAGGAACCTAAGAAAACGCCGTCAGTGCGACCGGAGCAGTGCCTGTTACCAGCCTGCAAACGGGGATAAAATAATCGACAGCACGCTTTAATTTCAATAAAATCAAAATACGGACAATTTCATCGAATTTGCTGAAGAAATGTGGCGAATAAATTTTGAAAGAAATTATTTTGCCGGACTCAGGACCGCAGCCTATCGGACCCGGTGCGGATCGAGACCAGACACTGGCGAACGGTAAAGGCATGCGGTTGCAAGCTGTTTTGTCGAAGTAAAAGGTTCAAATAAATATTTCGCATATATTCAGAGGTAGTTTCAGACACTTGCAGAAAATTACAGGCAGGTTACTCCTGTGTCACACTGCCGCGGCAGCCCTTAAGTTCAGGTAGGTAGCCTCAGTGCCAGCTACCAGTAGGAAGACTATCGCCAAAATACAGCTTGTTAGTAGGCCTATGCAGCTTTGTGCCAAGGCTACCCTTAGGCCTTCCTGGTCCCTGGCCACAGCGCTCGCTCCAACGAGGTTTATTTAGAGCTTGTGGTCTTCTGGCGAACTGTGTAAATTTGTTGGCTTTCAACTGAGAGATTTGCCCAGACCATAGTGAGCGCACCAAGCCTAAAAAAATGGGGGGCTGGAATTTTTGGGAATTCTACCTTTTACTATAAGATTCACTGGGTATGTTCAGAGCTATGTATTGCAGACGCTAAATTTTGGCACTTCCTGTCTTCAAGTGGACTTTTGTCTCGTTTTCTACTTTTTTCGGAGTTCGTGCTTCTCTGACTAAGGCACACCTTTTCCATTTTTCCAAATAGGGGGCTCGTTCGAGCACCTAAGTATGACAAGTCCAATACAAAATGTTATCATTTTTTATTCATTAAGCCAAATTGATTCAACCTTTTAACATAATAAGTAACTTACAATGCACAATACTTTACTACATTTAGCATTACAAACACTGTCTAACAGCACAAGTTTCCATGATATGAAAGTGGACATACACGTAACTATTACCAGTGTTTCCTAACACCAGAATTTGACAAGCATGATTTAAAAATATGAAGTTGCAAGGAACAAGAATTGGAGGCTTGAAGCTTCACAATCCTGCATAGCTTATTTCTCTAATTAAGATTCTTCATATTGTTAACTTGATAACCTGAATTAAGAAGCAATAAGTTACAAAACATCACTTGAAAGCAATTGAGACTTAAAATTTAGAAAAATATGAATCATTTTGTGATACCTAATTAAGCCTTGAACAGCAGTTGACAGTCAAACAAAAAACCATTTCAAAAGTACTATTTTTTTAGCTTAGTACAAGATCACCTGAATGGGACATTCACAGTAAAATAATTCGAATATATCTTATATTTGTGCACCAAAAAACACGAAAATTGAACAAAGTTCCCTTTTGTAGCAACGTTTGTCAAAATGTATCAATGTTAAATCTTCATAAATTACAAAGTAACAGGTTGAACATGCCTTCCAGTTCAGTAAAAGGCGCCATGTTGTCGGTGCCGCCTGAAATGAGACGAAGTCCAACGGGATTGTGAGCACATTTATCACTTAATAACTAACAACTGCGAGGCTGAAATTTGGTGAAAACTGTTGAATCGTGCAGAATAGTAAGTAAAGATATGTCTCACTAAATTTTACCATAAATTGTTGGCGAAAACAATTTACACAAAGTTTTAAACTCGTAACTTATCCCGCTGTCCTCCAATATGGCCGACGCGATCCAAACAAAGTGACCCAAATTTCGCCACAAAAATTGCAATAACTTTACACTGCTTACCCCGATTTTGATACTCTTTCGATTTTTACTGAGTAGAATGCACTACCTTTCCGATGATAGCAAAGTACTTTTTCATAACGAGAAAAAAAATCAAAACGAAAAAAATTGGTTCGACTCGTATTGGTTCCTAGGTTCGACCGGCCTACGTAAGGAACTAAACACCAATGGTGTTTTAACATACTAAGTACGCGTAACATTCCAAAAAATTCAACGACCACTAACTACAAACTATAAATACACTAAATATGTAAACGAATCACGATATATTAATAATAAAACAAAATAATGAAGACTTTTCGATCAAGTCATAGCACATTCAGACACAAGGAAAAAATAGCGGCGTTCAGGACAAGTTCCTGAACTGATGAGCCGGAAATGTGGGTACGGAAATAACCGATAACAGCCGGTAATCATACGCTCACAGAGAAGGGTCAAATAATGTTAAAAATCTCTTTTGGCAAGAAAGGCGAAAAGAATATAAAGAAAGGGTGTCGAAAATAAGATTTTATTTAGTAAGTATTTTCGGATACTGGAACCACATGGGCAGTTTGAGACCAGGACTTTAAGGAATCATGATGAAAGGTGGCAGGTTAATGAGAACATGTTGACATGCTCTTCGACCACGAGAGACTATATTTTGATATTACTTATATTTTGTTATTATTTCTCCCCCTAGTGGGAACGTTTAAAATGATGATTACGTGACCCCTTGTGTCTCTTCTGTATCCGCTCGCTGGTTCCCTGCGCGCCGCTAGGTGGTCAGTAGCTAGCACGCAGGTATCACTTATTTTTCCTCGGGAATTTTTTTACACCGGCGTTTCTAATTGGCCAGTCGAATTCTCAACAGGCAGCGTTTTACGCAAACAATCTGGTATCATAGATACTCTATAGTCTATGCTGGCATGACTGGCTTATCTGGGTGCAGAGTCGACGTCATAACATGTTGGGCACACCCATATATGCTCAGTTCTCCGCCTCAGAAGCTCATGCAGAACGCCTTGACTAATTGTTCCAGTAAGGTGCTGATTATGGATTTTCCGCCACATTCCTCTTATTTTAGACTTTGGTGCGGTTCCCTTGTCTACACCGAACTGTCGCAATCTTTCAACTGTTTCCCCAGTTTCCTTTTCCCTATTCTCATCCAGAGCAGTAAGCACCTCTGCCTCACCCAAGGGTCCACCCATATTCCCCACTCCCGCAAGTTTGTCAGCTCTTTCGTTACCGACAACTCCTGCATGACCCGGTGAAAAAATCCAGACAAGGGATTCCAGGTGGCTCCGCCTAATGAGCTGTATCCACGTGGGTTTTAGGAGGCCCTGCTGTATTTTGCGCAACATGCTTTGTGAGTCGGTCACAACGGCCGCCCCTGTGAATTGTTGCGAGCATAGCCAACTTAGTGCAGCACTGGCGGCATCTTTTTCCATGCGCATACTAGATGTTGTGTTTCTGTATACCTGATTTTCCTCGGCGATTACCCTCCCATTCACTCTTGCACAGAAGGCCCAGCCGGATCTTACTCCTCTAATAACAGAGCCGTCTGTAAAGATAACTTCTGCATTGACTACCACTAGTGTCTGCTCCCTGCATTCTCTCCCTAGGGTTATCACGGTTTCGGTGTACTTTTCTCTTTCTTCTGTTGTAACACTCTCCCATTCTGGCCCCATTCTGGTAGTTTCTAGTTCACAAACTGTGCTTGTACTTTCTTCTGCTACTGCCAGCCAGGATTTCCCTCTTTTGATTATTCCACCCTTAGGTTTCCACAGTTCTTCGTAGAGGGAATGCCCTTTGTCAATTACTACTTTTAACATTGCCTTTACTTGTGCCTGCCTGTGGCGTTCTGTAATGCTGGGTAATCCAAGCAGATATCTCATGGGTGCAACTGATGTGTCTCTTGTGCAACCCAAGACGGCTCTCATTCCTTCGTTTTGTATTTTCTCAAGCTTGTTCAGTTGTGTCTTGAACAAGGTTGTTAGTCCGAGCCTATAATCTATTACTGATGGACTGAAGTGTAAATGAGGTCTGTTGCTACAAACAAATCGGTGCTTAACATTTATGTTCAGGAAATGTGAATCCTAGACTTGTCGTTGCGCCTTTTCGGAATTTCTACTGTCGATGACTTTTGTTTACGAAACTGTCCTGAATTCACACAGTATGAATAACACACCGGTTAAATTGGCCAGATATGTGTTTATTGTACATGTATGTGCTTCAAGCACGTGGCTATTAAACATCACTGTAGATACAAAAGAGTTGCTGCGACAAGGCTAAAATTCGTTCACAGTCCACCATTTTTTCACGGTGTTGTAAAGCTAACCAATGACTGCTGAGGATCAACCAATGCTAAAGCGCGATATCCCAGGCAACCGGCTGTGGCGCTACGCACTACGACTCCGTTTCCGTCGTCTGCTCCACTGTGCAATGAAGAAAATTTACTTCATTTTTTAAAGAAAATTGAACCTAAGTGACGATGAAAAAACAGAAGCTGCTGGTAAAATAAATATTTTAATCGAAACCTTAGTGAATCACTCAGAAACTCATAATTCTCTCTTTGTCAAACCTTAACTTAAGACGATTTCCAAAGCAATTGCCAACACGGAAAACGGATTTGGCCTTTTGGGCATTTGAAGACTATTTTAAATACAACAAATTTGTTAAGAACCGATTGCACAAAATATCAAACGTGTAATAAGCATTGCAAAAAGAAGTAGGTTTTGCGCGCAAACGCTGTGGACCATAAACAAGTAGGTCTCTCAGTATACGATCAGTAGTCAAGTCGTGGTGGCTATGCTCATCTACAATCGTGGCTTGCGCAAATGCTTACAGCCGGACAAAATGTTGCCCCCCTTGCGATATCCTAGATCTGCCACTGCTCAACAAATAGAAGTATGAAAAGCCAAACTTGTAAAGCACCGCTTATGTATCACAGGCATAGATCAAAATTACAGGTTCCACCTTCTCAGTAAAATTCTTTCGTTCGAAGCCTTTATTTCGGAAGTGTTTAGGCCTACAACATTGGCATCAGCTGATAAGTGATTAGGGTTAGGTCACTAATTTGTTAATTCGAGCACACATACTGCACGACTCTCGTGAACCTAGTCATTTGAGTACAAACCATTATTAAAATGTCTGATTATTTTACAGCGAAACCAAGAAATGCATGAAGATTCGCAAAAACAAGCTCGGATTCAGTCACTTGGTATTTGTCGGCGATTCTCGCGTGCGTGACACGTTTCAGCAAATGGCGACCATATTTCTACCCAATTTGTCGAGGTCAATCTACCACGAAGACAAGCGATATTCATTCCCAAAGTATAATCTCACAATAGTAAATAGAAACATACAATTCTTTCTTTTCGACATAGACAGAAAATAGATCAGTCTTGTCAATTTAATATTCTAGTTTTGGAATCGCTTTCAGTTCTCAAAAACTAGCGAAGAGTTAGTTTAAAAATGAAACACTAAGATGCTGTTGACGGATCGTCCACCATTCCATATTCCTCGTTAATCGAGGTTTCTGACTGGTCAATCGTTATTAGAGTGCGCCTCGAGTCAATCGTAAATAGGCTCAATTACGGAATCCCACATTGTAGGCTATATAGTCCATTCGACTCTAGGAAGCCTACAAAATCACTTCTGTGGCTACTTTTTGGGGGCAAAGATATTTTTTGTGTTTATAAGATCATTAAGTACTATACTTTAAGAATTTAAAAAGTTCCCAAAGTTTGACTTATACGTTTTCGAGAAATTTGACCTAAAATATCTGACTTCTTGCAAAATTTGGCGCAGAAAACCAATCTTCAAAAACCAACAACACTAGACAAAAACTGAATGATAATTTGATTGGGCTTCATTTATTTGAAGTTACCGGACAAGTGATAGACAATTTGACAAAGGTGAAAAATTGTTCAAAAAGAGAAAAAGAAAAAAATCAGTAGCGCCTCCTGTTGGCCAGAAAACATACTACTATATTCTGAACTGGCCAGAAAACATACTACTATATTCTGAACTCCTATCAAAAACAATAATGTTAGCTGGTTGGAACTTGATAAAGATTTGATATCATAACCTACATATGAACAACATACAATTCCAATGCTTCTTCAAGTAATTCACTCTCATCACTTTTATTAATTGACACAATTAATTATCATTATCCACACTGCAGTCAACTGTCACAGGAAATGATACACCATACAGTCCCCACAGCCACCAACGTGATAAAATGTTGTCAATATTTTCCATTAGGTTGAAATTTTATAGTTCTTTAACAACATAGCATACACTTATTATGTTTCTTCATCCACTCCATCATCATTTATATCATCATTATTGTCATCAAAGGTTGTTTTTTGACTAGCATACCATGTTCACACAGTCTGGACAGACACACAACTTAGAACATGACATAATAATAAATAATAACACGTTTTTTACTACAACCACTTCTTTTACACTTGCCATTAACATTTTTCATGGCATTTTCTGGGGATAAAGGCAGAGTCATCCAGTGGAGCATCAGACTACCCAGCTCCAAAAGCACATAATTGGAAGAGTAAAAAATTTCCTACGCCTAAAACTCCAATTCAACAATCTTCAAAATGTGAGATACTGAAATCTGCGCACAATTTGAATTTTCAAGATCAATGAATTACAGAACACATGCATTATTTCCATTTTTTATATTTCTCAAATTCCAAACACTACTCATGAGTTTTCATGAAAAGGGTCTCAAAATAGGCTTAGAAGTTCATAAAAATCAGTGCTGATCACTCACATGTAGGTAAAAACTACTGCCAGTACATTTGAGATTGGGGTGGCTATTACTACAAATTTATCAAGCAAAATAATTTTTTCTGTGACCTAAACTGAATACTATTTACCATAAATGACACTTTTTCGAATTAAGAATAGGCAGGCCTATAAAAATTGAATGTTTGGAACTGGGATAAGTTTTCAAGTTTTCTTTTGTTTGTGAAGTTCCCCTGTGATGAAATTTGATTTGTGGCAAATGGTTCATTGTGGTGGCAAGACATATACTGTATATTTCTTTGAGCACTGTTAAATGTAACTGACAGTGTCAATCTCCTTAATTTTCTAATGGGCTCAACATTATTTCCATCATCAGCTTGGTCTTTTCTTTTTTAAGAGCTCTTTCAATTTTTGTTGTATCCGTGAAATGTCTGTAACACTGCTTGTGATAAACGCATGCGCGCACCAAGCCTGAAAATCGGGGGCTTGAGTTTTTGAGAATGTGTCACGGGTATTTCAGACCTACTAATTGCGTATTCGCCAAATTT
Organism: Phoronis australis; assembly: GCA_002633005.1. Taxonomy (NCBI): domain Eukaryota; kingdom Metazoa; phylum Phoronida; family Phoronidae; genus Phoronis; species Phoronis australis. The sequence continues at coordinate 21,090 of NMRA01000658.1, read as the reverse complement.
TGGTAGTTCCTGCCCTTTCGTGAACTTTTGTCTCGTTTTCTACTTTTTCGAAGTTTTTCTTTCTCTGAAGCGGACCTTTTTACCCACTTTACCAAATGGGGGAGGCTCATTCAAGCCCCCCGCGAGCCCTCCCCCCCGAGCGTGCTCATGATAAGAGCTCAGCTTCTTTCACAAAAACTTGAAAACTTAGCAGCAATGATACTTCACTTGCATTTAATGTTGATACATTTGTTTGCAGTAGCCTTAGACGAGGTAATATCTGAAAATTACAGCTCAGAAATTTGAGCGAAACCTGAGACATGAATGCAACAAGGTGCAGACATCTTGCCAGTGTATTGTGAAGTCACACATTCGCTCAATAATTCATGGTTTCAGCAGAGTCCTAGCTGTCCCAAAACTGTTCTTTGCGAAACACAAAATGATTCAGGAATATGCTAAGAATTGTTCCAGTACTATGATGACACTCGTGGCCACTTGGCTTTGGCTTTCCTCAACTCCTAACTGCTGCCTGCGGGTTTTTAAGCCTTGGCCTTGGTAATTGCCTATTACTTGCACACCCATCCAAGAATTAATACTCTCCAATGTAGTCAGTAGCAGTAAACAAGTTAGCTAAGCCAGGACAATATCAGCTTTGATGAATGTTGTTTTCATGCCAAGCAGACGACTTTTGAAGGGGAAAGGTATGGACGCAATATTTTCCTGGCATTTGATTGGCTGTTCTGATCATTTTGCACTGACACCTGATAGCTAACATAGTTGAGGCTATATTTTTTCCAACTTTTAAATTAAAATTCTTACTAAACGTGCAAGTGTATTCTTGGGACTTTTTTGAAATTGACACTTGAACATCTGTAGATGGGTTTATGCAAAGTTCCCATTGCNCCCCCCCCCCCCCAAAGTGGCCACGGAGGCGAAAGATAGGAGAGCTGGGACTTGGGCCTATTAAGAAGGCGTCGGTCGTTTAGTGTTTCAAACACAGAAGCATGTAGCTCATTTCATAACACTTTATTCCTCAGAACTGGGCCCTTGGTCTAACGAACGCTGTGATTAGTTTTCTTTTGATTTTAATTCATTCAAATTACAAATGGGTACCCAGAGTATAATCACAGTTAGTGCAACCACTAGATGATATGGGCAGGAACATCTCTATGATTGCCTTATTCTCATAACTAATGTAAACCCTGCAAAGTTACTTACTGGTCCATGTCCGGTCTTGCATGCAGACGCAGACTTAAAATTTTAATCATTAAAGCATTTTCATGACAAGGGTGTCCTTTTCACAGTAGTCCCGCATTGAATCTTTGATAAATTACCCACTGAAAAAATACCTCGACAAAATGAAGACTTTAAAACGAGGTTGCTCCATCGAAATTAGATTCCCGGTGTAAAACAGATATCCCGGAGTCGAAAAGAGACCTCGCACCTTCAAAACAGCGAACCAGTCCGAAAAACACGAACCCCGACATTTAAAACAGAAACCCCGGGGATCAGACAGGAAACCCGGACAATTTTTCAAATTTTCTGAGACGATGTCAGTAGCCTCAAACTTTCCAGTTGTTTTCTGCATTTGTTTGTTAAAAATTGTCAATAATAAAACGTAACTTATGTTGACTTTCTTATTTGATTTTTATCGGTAAAACTCGTGCAACTTGTCTCCAGGCGAATTTCAACATAATCTGAAAGTCACTCTAAACACATTGTTATCTCGGTGAATATTTAGTTAATTTCAGATTATTCAAAAGTTTCTCGAAAGATACTTTCGAAAATGAAAAACAAAAAATGTTGTTTCGACTTTCGAGTGTCATTGTTGATCAATTCCTTTAAATATCTTTACAAGTGTCCGTTTAGGGTTCGTCGATTTACTTGTTGAGAGTTTATTTCCGGCACAGTTTCCGGATATTGAAATGGACCCCGATAATCATTCACGCAAAAGACCTGCACCGTCACCAACTTCACCGTTCTTCCCCTCAAAATTCGGAACTAAACACATTCACTCAAACAGAAAATGTGGGAGTGGTGATTCAGTCCTCAGATGTCCTGTCAGATCGCCGGGGGTTCCTGTTTTAAGGAACCCCAGGGATCGGACAGGAAACCCGGGGTTCGTGGTTTTTCGAGCTGGTTAGCTATTTTGAGGGTGAGGAAGTCTGTTTTCGACTCCAGGATATCTGTGTTACAGTGGGGTTCCAATTGCAATGGAACACCTTGATAACGCAGTCAGTGATACGACGCTAGTTCCCATGATGGCATACCTCTTAACAATCTAGTCAACATCCTTTACTGCTCATGCTCTCCCGTCCAATTACATGAAAAACACACGTCAATTAGTTTGTTCACCCACAGGCAACTTTAATCAGCCAACATTCACCGCTGATTAAAGGTGCCTGTGGTTGACCGACTTTATTTAACTACATATTCAAGATGGTGGGCGAAACCTTTTAAGGTGATTGGTCAAGATGCGTCATTTTAAAAAATGACACATCTTGACCAACCACCTTTTGTATTACCTACATTCTGCAGCTGATGACGTCAAACAACAGTTTCTAGGTTAACTACCAGAATCTAGGAAACAACTCACCAATACTTAGTGTATTTGAATGTTTTTCTCTATGGTGGTTTCATTTTGTATATGGGGATATTAGTAAATTTTCATCGCACCGCGAAAGAGAACATGTGAAAATATTTTCAGTGCGATCTGAAGCGCAAAGCCAAAGACTTTACAGATTATAACTCAGTTTCCGCATTATTTTTTGTTCATGACTCTTATTGTCTACTCAAGCGCCGTGTGCGCAGCCTCCGCTACATAGAGGAGTATTGGATAGCTACTGGAAATCAGACTTGGTCATTGGCTTTGAAAATGTTCTTAGTTAACACGGTTGTCTTAATAGTTTTTAAAATATCCATAAATCACAAACTTTTCTTACGAATGGCCTGTTTTAGGATTTCCGTTGGATGCCATTCATTGACAGTGCCTATAATAAACTATTAGGTTCTTGGGCCAAACAGTCGGTGAGTCAACGTGGCCGACCTGATCTGGTGGTCAACAGCTTGGCGGCGGTAAGCATTTTACTTTATAGACAGGTAGCAACCATGGGATTCATTTGAATGAATGATACACAAACTTTTCTTCGTAATGTAGTTCTGAACAGATGCACTCCATAAGGAGACAGCTCCAATGAAACCCTAACTTTAAACCAGGCGACCATGCCAAGAATAGTGCAATGACACTTGGCTTACCTCAAAATCCAACTGCTACCTGCTGGTTTGGTAACTGACCCAATTATGTTGCACACCAAGTAGAATTAATGACAAGCAGGATACTGGCAACGTTGTTCAAAAGCTTTAAATTGTAAAAGTCACATTTCTTGACCCGATTTTCAAAATTCAAAAACCAGCCCACGTGTACTGCTCACGATCTAGTCAAATATTCTATTTAAAAGTTTCAAAACGAAATATTAAAAATTAAATTTGTCACCCCAATGTGTTTATGATGGGTCTGATTGTCTATGGGACGCTAATATTAACAGCCTGCGGAGATGTAATTAACGCCAAGTGCATGGCGTCTTTGATCATTGCGGCAAATTTCGAGGGACACAAACCGTTCGAGTTGCCCAATTTCGACCGGTGAGGGTGTCAACATAGGTTTCTTTTTAGGCAAAATTTATTTTAGCGTTTGTTGCGTGAGTCTTAGTTGTGTAATTTTTGTTATCTCTGTAGCACAAGCACGTATACTTATTCATAGTGAGTTTTATGGCAAAATTGTGAACTTATGGACTAAAAGACCGATGGCCTTCGAAAAATGTGTGCGTATGCGTGCGTGTGCGTGTGTGTGTGCGTGTGTGTGTGTGTGTGTGTGTGTGTGTACATATACTGTAGTTAAATTCGCAAACACGGCTAGTTACTTTTAAATACATATATTTTTAGTGCTTGGTCTAATTAACATGTGCTATGCAATCTCAGTCACAAGATATATAATAAGTCGTATGCGACAATCGAATCACTTTCCACACTTAAAGATTATCTATTAGCATATCTTATAGCAGTGCTGCTGTTTTGGAAGAAATTCTATGCTAAATGCACATTCATGGTTCGCCTTGGTGCACAGTATTGGTAAGTGTAGTAAGCTTCCAACTACTATATTCGCAAATTCAGGCTCAATATTGTGTGTGTGTGTGTTGTGCTTGCTTATAACAATCAGCTTTTGGGAGGCAAGAGTCTTATAAAACACTAAATACTGTCGGCTAAATCATAATCAAGGTCCATATTCGAGACTTGACAGTGTTACGGTCTAAAATATTTTTTTGGTCACTTACCAAATGCCAACTGAATCTCATTATGCAAAGAGTCATTTAGTTGTGCAAATTAAAAAAGAATCATCAAAATCGGACAAAGTTTAAGAAATTTAGGCATGTCTTTGTCTATGAATTTCATGCATTTAGCGTTACGAGTGGCCATTTTAAAAATAACAATTTTCAATTGTCAAGAATAAAAATTTATTTTATCAAGCAAGCAGATATGACTGGGAATAACTTGAGTCACTTTCAGAGTCAATTAGATGAAGTTGTGCTTAATCATTGAGAAATGGTAGGGTTCATCATAAAACCGGCACTCGTTACGAAATTTGTAAATTCGGTGTTTCTAACCGTCACCTACTGTAAAGAAGGTTAAAAACTAAAGTTCACACTCTGTAACAAAAAGAACTACAAAATATGTCAGCGTAGGCAACACAGCAAATTATTCAATATCTAAACAAACCAAAAGTTTGGATGTTGAATCAGTTCTGCTATGTTGAAAATAGGCCAAAAAGGCTAACAAAATGTAGTGTACGTACCCCCATGTGGAATTCAGTAACACAAATGGCCATTGCAAATGAATTTATTGCCTTTTAAATAACAACATGGTGCTTATTAACACCAAAAAAAACAAATGACAATACAACATTATGTTACCATGTGATGCAGAAACAGTGATGTAGTGTATGTACCCCTTTTTGTAGTGTACGTACCCCCATGTTTACAAATGCCATAAAATTAAAATATCACTTGGTAAGTGAGCAACATTGGTCATAGACAGTTTCGTTTCTTAAAAATGTTAGGTTAAAAGAGTGTTTATTGTAAGTACATTTGTTTTGAGTGAAATATTAGTATTTGTGTAGTGTACGTACCCCCATATTTTAATTTGTGCCCATTTTCAAGGTATGACGGATATGCACATGAATGCTTTGCTTTTTATTTTTTCTCTTTGAATTGATTAAGTAAATCAACTAACTGTCAGTAGATTCTTAGTATTTAGTTACAAACCTGACATGTCATTGAAATGTAGTGTACGTACCCCCATGTGAATAAATACCATGAAACAAAAATATTGCACGGTAAGTAAGCAACACTTCTCACAGACAGCTTCCTCCATTAAAAATGCTAGGTTAAAAGAGTGTTAATTACAAATACATTTGTTTTAAGTGAAATATTAGCATTTGTGTGGTGTACCTACCCCTATATTTTAACATGTGCCTGCTTTCAAAGAATGACAGACAGATATGCACATGACTGCATGCTGTACTTTTTATTGTTCGCTTTGAATATTGGTAATTGAGATTTTGATTATTTTTTTATAAACCTGAAAGTCATTGAAATGTAGTGTACGTACCCCTGTGTAGAGTACGCACCTCCAGCCTCTGTGCTATAAAGTATTGCCCACAAGAATTTTTACATACTGCTGTTCTCATGAACAATACTGATATTTCCAAAATGAATACAGTCTGACAAAAAACAATGGACATTATCAAATTTGTGGACAATAAAATGCCACACAGGACTTGGCTAGTACTGAAAATCCTAGAAGACACGTCATGTGATAACTGATGTTGCAGAGGCAGGCTCTCTATCCCTCAAGGGAAATTCAACTTGCAACAAACCAACAATTAGAGGCAGCACAAAACTCGAGACCATCCCATACCCTTGTAACTTAGTCAAAGTTTGACGTTGATTGACTGTGCGTAGTGTACGTACCCCCAACCAGTGCCATTTTTTACTGTTTACAAGTGGAACACTGGGCCTAGCATTGCTTTAACTATTTTGACCAACTGGTGAATGTATTGAAAACTAGGCAAATAGTACCAATAAAGTTTTTGAAAAAGTGGTTTCTCGTTATTTTCTTTTTGTAAGAATTATATTGCAAGAGAAGGAAGTTCTCATTATATTGTGTTAAGATATACAATGTATCATCATCTAGAACAATTTGATCAGCACGGTAATAACTTTTCTTATTTTAGTATGTGATATTTTTTCAATTTAATCAAAAACTTATTAAATTAACACCTACCTTATGAATTTTTGCATGTTCGAAGTGGGTTGTGACCACAAGTTGTAGTGTACGTACCCTTTTGTACAACTGTGATGCATTAGGCTTTAATATTGTATTCGGTAGTTCTTGTGCAAAAATATCTTACAAACCTGGAATGATGGTACTTTAAAATAAACCAGCTTTTACAGTAATATGACAACCATCATTTTTCAACTAAAGTGGCCATCGAATATGGACCTTGATTGTGATTTGGCCGTGTAAATACCCGTATTTACAGTTTCCAGTGTTCTCCATCGACAAGAGTTGGTGTGCGAATGCTGAGGAGTAGGTTAGTAGTCGATCATAAAATCAACTTTAATTGATGTGCACTCCAACCAACCAGTCATATACCCGATTATTTTAGTGGATGATGCGGGAATGGTCAGGCAAGGATGATACCACGCTACTCAATTTATATCGAGGTAAATTACATTTAAAGAGATACTAAACCCTGTTTTGATAGTTTCAGTCAATTCGCGCTCTGTCACCTGGTAATGCATTTTTGGCGCTTATTTTCAAAGATCAACTAAAAACGTAAACTCCGTAAGCCACGGACATTATGGATATTGGTGGCTGGTTTTTCTTCACAGTTGCCTTGCAATTCGCTAAAAGCGTAGGTCACGCTTGCCCATTGTGCAAACTTCGAAAGAAGTTCTCAAAATTTCCTCCAAACTTTTGTGGGTTGTCGAGGCATATGGAGCATTATTTCGTTTCATGGAACTGGATGGAAATGTCGTTTTTAATATCTGTCAATAAGACAAAACCGGTTTGGCATACTTTCAAAATTACATAAGTCTGTGGTAGTGTATGCGCATCTGTGTTCGTTGATATATTATACTTGAAATTGGGCGTCTGGTTTGTATGCATACTAGAGTTCGTTGATTCGCGGACACGCGTTAATTTCAAACCTGGTGCAATACGCTTTTAAAAAATCATGCCGAACCAGGTTTTTGTGATTTGTCCCAAATGTTACTGCCTGCTGCTGATGTCACACATGAAAGCATGTTTTAGCTAGAGCATTTCATTAATGCGTCATAGCATTGGTCACAACATTGGTGTGACTTGTGTTTCGAAATGGGCGCAGTTTCACACAACCGTCGATTAACTCGTCCAAAGCGTCAGTAACGCTTGCCCATTTACTTGACGTTTTAAGGAATGTTCAAAGTTGTTCCAAACCTTTGATACCCGATTTCAAAAACGGCCAGCTCGGTGTCAGTTCATGAGGAGACGACAATTATTCCTTAACGTATTTCCACACTGGCAAAATAGGAGTAGTTTTATGCGATCGTGAGTTGTTTGGTTTTAGTTGTTGCTACGGTTACCTTTCTGTTAAAAAATGTAAACGTTACCATCGGCTTGTATATTTTGAGGGCTACTCAATACATTAAAATGGCATAAAACTGAAGAACATGTCACACTGGATTTTAAACACTTTATTCAAAATTTACAATTTAGTAAAAGTGATCGTTTATAACAAATTCTGCTATTGCTCAAACCATCATAATTTCAAAAATAGTTATAGCAAAGAGATTTCGCTGTCGAAATCATCGTTATTGTTACATCGTGCTGCCAATCAATGAGAATTTGCATTTAAAGGCTGCTACCAATTTACAGCATCGGTGAGTTGCTAGTATGTCGCTACATTTCAGGATGTACCTACACGTATAAAATGATATAATGATCTAAACAACGAGAAATGAACATTTCAATTACTTTTGGATCTAAACAATGAGAAATGAACATTTCAATTACTTTTAGATCTTTTCAGAACTGACAGCAGAAATGGGAGTGTTATGGTTTCTTTTTCGTTCTCTTATTTTTAGTCGCATTTGATACTGAGCTAACTGGTCCACTACGAGAGATAGTTAAAGATGGCCATACAAAGGTGCTATGGAAGTTTCAGGATCCGGTAACGAGCAGGCCCGGAAAACCACGACGCCTGTCCATTTACTACGCCTGGAATAGGTTAACCAGTGAGCTTCTGTAAGTTAATTTAGGAACATTGCTTCACGAGTTCAAAGGACATTCTCGATAAGAAAAAGTATTGACCAATAGCGCGGATTCGAATTCACTACCTCTGCAGTAACAGCTGAACGCTCTTCCGCTGACCTAAATCCCACGCGGTAATTTGCACAGAACTTCAAATGTATTTGAATAGTAAAGAGACCAGCTTTGATTTTAGCGAATGTGTGGCAACGACGAAAATTTGTGATTGATAATAAATTCACAAAACACGAATTTTGTTGTTTCAAAGCTGTGGTGGAAGCTAATAACCCCAAATTGTGTTTTACGGCGGCAAAGCGATATTCACTTTTATCTAGCCTTTTAAAGTTGGTTTGAAGCAGCGGTAATTTACAATTAATAAAGCAACAAAAATTGGGAAACACACTCAACTCATCAGAGATGTTTTAAGCCAACTGAGGGCTTTCAATATTTAGAAATAACATATCATTTGGTGACTTATTATAATAGTTTTCATTTGTAAAGAAATATTTGCTAAAACTGCTGTCCAGCAAAAAATATTTTAAATCACTTACAAATAGCGTTATCAAAATGACTTCATTATTACTTAAGACGAAGCTCAACGAGTTGGCTTGTTATGAGAACCCACTTATCTTCTGACTAAGAAACAAGTTGAGATATGCTTTAAAGCGCAAAGGGATCCAAGTCAAGCGTTGTAGATTCATAGCACATGCACGCTCAGCAGACATAATACGCTCGTAAAAACAGTGGGAACAGCTATATTCATGTTGGTTCACCCTTCCGGGCGGATACATACACACACATTATATATATATATATATATATATATATATATATATATATATATATATATATATAT
>NMRA01000658.1:0-11839 GCA_002633005.1 Phoronis australis | reverse complement strand
TGTTAAATTCGGAACACGGCGTATTCGTAACGGAACTATGGCTAAGTATAGGCTCTCCCGCGATACCCCAGGCGACCGGCAGTGGCGCTACGCACTACGACTCCGATTCCGTTGTCTGCTCCACCGTGCAATGAAGAAAATTTACTTCATTTTTTAAAGAAAATGGAACCTGAGTGACGATGAAAAAATAGAAGCTGCTGGTAAGATGTGAATTTTAATCGAAGCCTTAGTGAATCACTCAGAAAGTCGTAATTCTCAAACCTTAACTTAAGACGATTTGCAAAGCAATCCCGTCATTATTGCCAACACGAACAACGGATTTGGTCTTTTGGGCATTTGAAGACTATTTCAAATACAACAAATTTGTTAAGAACCGATTGCACAAAATATAAAACGTGTAATAAGCATTACAAAAAGAAGTAGGTTTCGCGCCCAAACGCTGTGGACCATAAACAAGTAGGTCTCTTTGTATGTTATTAGTAGCTAAGTATTGGTGGTGTAGTGGTAAAGCGCGCGTGATCTATCCGCCAGGTCGTGAGTTCGAGTCTCTGGTACTTTAAGGTTTTCCTGTTTGACACGTTCTCCGTGTTTTTTTTTTGCCTGTTTTTCTTGGATAATACTTCAGGAACCAAGAAAAATGTTTGATTTTTAGAAGAAAAAACAGAAAAATTTCCTGGGCCGGACCTCCCCCGACTCAGTGCTATGCGCATCTACATTCGCGGTTTGCGCAAATGCTTACAGGCGGACAAAATTTTGGGCCCCCCTTGTGATATCCTAGATCCGCCACTGCTTTGAGCAGAAAGTTGGAACTAATGTATCTATACTGGTGCGTTCAGAAAAAGGATTTGCATATATGCACTTATACCAAATCAATATTCAAAACGTTGACACACGTTGGTATCAGTACTTTGCTGTGTCGAGTTGCATTCCGCTTTTCAAGCTCAGTAACGTTCCTGATAATAGATTTTGATCTCACATGTCCAGTTTACATCAGTGCAGTGCAAGCTCCATTCTAGTCATTGGTGAACTGTTGGTGGTGCTGACTTTTGTCCACTTAATATTCTATCGCCATGTAGAGATGGTCGTAGTGAAGCTTGTTCTGTTATATCGCCGCTATTTTGGAAGGAGGTCACTAGCCAGGAGAATGTCGCCATCCAAAACGATACTGTTCAATTTCAAGTCATTTTAAGTAAGAGATTCTAGAAGTGCTAGCTCTGAAACGATTCACAACTTTTCTATTCTAAGTTTTGCTTGGCGTTCATTTTCTGAAAAAATGAAGACAGGAATCGAAACAAACTAAGGTGCCTCATTTGTTAACGGCTGTTATTATAAAACTCGACAAGTCCTAACATAGAGTATGTGCGTAGGCGCCCTGGGCAGATTTTAGTAACCACGATTTATGGAAATTAAATGGCTTGTCCTTGGAAGATTAGATAGTATGATCGTTTTGTATGCGACACTTGAGACCATCTTCTCACTTAATAAGCGCATCCTTAACTGAAAATTCCTCTCCTTTAAGGGGCTACAAAATGCACAGCATAGCTGGCCTACTTCTCAAGGGAGGTCCAATACAATATACATCCACCACTGATATTTACCTTTTAACCAATTTCTTGGTGTCAGCATTCCTTCTCAGAATGCAACAATACATGCCTGCTTGTATTACAATTAGAAAATGAGATCCATGTAGCGACTAGTACATTTGTATGCGGAGAAGCAGGACTCGTGTTTGACGAGTTTTGAGTTATAGGTATAAATACTTTAGAAAGGGAATGCCGCTCTGCCAATTCAGGACTGCCCACTCTACAAAAAGACGCTGGTCCCCTGACTGACCCAAGTTCGCTTTGCCTCAGTCACTGAAAATGGTATGCCGCCAGTGTTTAGAAACAAGCCAAGTGGCCTGTCAGACTGTACGCCAAGTCGATATCCATATCTGTCACTGATGGTTACGTAGTGGTACTTAGCGGTGTAGTTATAGTTTACAAACCGATTCTAAAACCATAGACATAACCACTTGATATTGATATTTCCTGAATCCTCTTTTTATGTTGGTTGAAAAAATGCATAAAACATACAGATTGTGTACTTTTCGCTGTTTTCCTCTGATCTTCATTTTCGGCTAGCCAACACCAAGCTCAATCAGTTCAAAGTGTTCCTACTATGGATTTTTTTCTCTTTATGAAGTTTTGGAACGTGCATAATAAGTTTACAACACAAAATCTTACTAAATAAGTATTAATTTTAGAAAATAATTGAGGAATTTAAAATTTTGGAGAAAAATTACTGCCTATTTTTTTGTTTGCCGCCACGTGATGTCTTCACTGGAAAGCGTTGATCAGTCGGGCTGAGCACAGTGTGGCCCCTGAACTGATCGCTTGCTTCTCTCTGTACTGCCATACCCGCGTATGGGAAGTACAAATAATGGTATCACACTACTAATAACATGTCTAGGAACACGAAGTATAGATCTGCCTTATTTGTAAATGCAGAGTTTCAAAACTATGTCATCAATTTAAAGGCTTTTGGGGGCAACTATGACAGCTGCAAATGAAAAATATGGCATGGGTTTCGTAAATTGTTGTTGAATGTTTTCTCTGCGTTTCACTGTTAAAGGAGCATGCCACCCAAAAAACAACCTAATTTGTATCAATTTAGATCGAGTAGTTCTACTCCATAGCGACATGTACGGTTGCGTTACCTGACACCTGACGGCAAACGGAGATGTTGAAATTATCCAATGACGTCATCGGTTTCACACGCAGTCTGTTCAGCAGTTCACAACACTGGTTACTGGTGTCAGCTTATCGCTTGAAGTCATTGTTTAACACCAATGAATCATCAAACTCCGATGTAAAACCTTTAGAAATACACACCGACTTCTTATAAAACGTGTTGTTTTATTTCGCTCTTACGGTATTTGGACACACCGTAGCCTACAAAGTTCGGCAGGCCAATAAGGTCCGTAGCAGGAGTTTGTGGTCTGTTCGGAGATAATTTCGAAGTATTTTCTGTGAGATACAGACAGGAGAACCTAGATCTGTTTTGTTTAGACTTGTGATTTTTTTTAGTTCGAAACACAAAACGCTTGTTATCCTGGCCAGTGGCTCAGAGCCCCATCAGGCCCGTCGCGGCCGGCCGGTGTCGTGTCCAATAATGCATCTTGTCCAATAATGCATCCAGGATCAGATTTGCGTGGTTTGGGCATGCGCTAGTTTTTCCTTTCTCAGGCTTCCGGTTCTACGCAATTTTGCATACAAGTAGTTCGTTTGATTTCCGACTTCTTAAAACAGCATCATTTGTGTCTCGTATCTTGTTTATTTTGGAAAAAAATAAGAGATTGACTCGTTATCATGATCTCGGCCAGTGGCTCGGAAACTGATCAGACATCACGAACATAAACCAGCCAAAGTTCAGTGGNGTGATTATGTTGGTGAATTAGCAACGAAACTACTTACTCGTCGGGCGGGCCGCGAATTCAGCCGGTTCCGCGTTGGCCACAGCACCGTCAGGGCCGAAGTTGTACATTGACAATCATTATTTGAGTAATGTAAATGTAAATAAAGATTCCCTTAACACCTGGCCGTGGGATGGAAATCGAGTTGTTTCACAACAGTTTCTGCCAGCAAACACTAAATTAGCATGAGCTCACACGTCCTCGATGCGGTCCCCGGCGTCACTAGTTTTATTGCACCTAAAGTCGGTAACGCAGTGATTTATTCATTGCTGACTTCTCAAATCATTTACTCACGAACACTCCAAAGGCATTACAACTTGAATTGCATCTAATGAGACAGGCTTTGTTTCAGTTTTATATAAGTATTGGTTAGGGTGAGAATCATTCATTTTGAAACAGAACTCTCAGTAATAAACGCCAACTCACAATCCCGACTTAGACGAGCTAGAGCTCATCAGTCCCGACTTCGCAGGTGGATCGTTAAGTTTTACAGGATATTAATTTGAACATGAATACAGTGACGAAGAAATACTAGAGAAGCGCCATGAACAAGCTCAGACAACGGAGCGTATGGACGGTTATTTGGTAAGCCGGCATTCGTCAGGCACTGTCGACGTCTGCAGGCCACAGATATCGAGATTTTTCACGGCCTCATACTTGCTATTTACAGCGTACATTTCATTCTTCGCTACCACGAGCCACTTCCTAAGCATTTCGGACTCTCGAGGAAGTAAAAAAGCGATATACCCGCTTTCCTCGCAGCTGCTTAGTTCGGACAAGCGGGAACGATGCACCGCAACAGAGCGGCATTCACTCTGCATATGAACCACTGACGTCGCTAGCGTCGTTTCTCACCTTCCTCACAGGTTAACGCGACACCTCTTGGCAAGGTAAGCTCGACCGTATGCGAGGCGATGTGGATATAGTCCGATTAAGACGGCAAAAAAGGCTAATTAAATCGGGTGGCATTCTCCTTTAAAAGTTTTATGTTTAATATTGAGAAAATAGTGGGTCGAGTTCGTACTGCCTCAAAGCCGACGGAAGTTCTCTTAGTGGGAAATAGAATTCATTGACTGATTCCTATAGTACTTAAGTGGGATGCTCCTATCCACTCTCATTTCTGTTTCCATAATAGCTGTCCAGTTCGTACTTAAAACTGTCCACGTAATCTGATCTACTGTGTTCGGGCATTGCAATTGATAATCAAGTGACCACATTACATCATTTGGCGGGAAATTTGGAAATAACCAAGTTTTCTTCAAAATTAAAAATTTCGCCACTATTTGGCATAAAAATTGCTTATTTAGATGGATTTTATTATATTCATTTCATATTAGTTAACTTAAATCTCAAAATACGTGGTGGGAACTCTTTAATTGAATGAAAGAGAATAATCTACGTTTTAAGAACACGCACAAAAAGTCAGTTTATTAGACAAAAATCCTGTTGATGAAAAGACAATGTCCGTTCGGCGCTCAGGTGAGGGAAAGTAATCAACTAAATTGCCCTTTCCTCACTGGTTCCTAAATGAACTAATTTCTACACATTATTTATAGACGACTGTGACGTACTCTTACGTAGCTAGCCTTTACTAAACATTTGTCAAGTGGAAGCATAAGATCAAATTTCTGCCTTAATTATTGAGTTACTTTTATGAAGCAGACTTCAGGTCATGCAGACACTGGTTCTTTTGATATATACATAACAAAACAGCTGTGTATGCTGGCAGGAAATTTTCTTCTTACTATTGAAGAAAACGCTACTGGCATCCCCAGATCCTAACTTCCGTAGAGTCGTCCATAAGGTTGGCGTGTATTATATCTGAACTGATAAGAGAACTCTGAGGAAGCTAGACTGGGTAGGGACCAGTGTTTTGTTCAATAGCACTTTCATCAATAACAACCTACACCAACAGAGGAGTTCCCTGTCCGCCGAGTCCATCATTATGTGGAAGCACCCGTACCGACAAATACACACTATACTAGGTGTGCCCACTGACGGGTACCGCAATGTACCCGTCAGTGGGTGTGCTCGTCGCAGTTAGTAAACCTATATTTCTATAGCTGTTCCCACTATGGCAGGTTCGTCGATATTTATGTGGGCTAGTAGTTACAAAATTTATATTGATATACCCACTCCGGCGAGTAGAACTTTATTTATATAGGTGTACCCTCTCCGATGTACCCTCTGCCGGTCATAGCTTCCTCAGGGTACCTATGAGTTTTGAATGACACACATTGTTATAGCCACACAATGCAACAGCTGCGCTTACGTACACACATGCATGCGTGCATGCGTGCATGTATGCACTCATGTATACATGTGTTTGTGTTTGTGTGTATACACTCGTGTATGAAAATGTAGTATATGCTCGACTGTTTTTCGATTTTTTCAACTTCACAGAACTCTGGAAAAATCAAAAACAAGTTGTGTATTTAACAAAACTTGCACCTAAAGAGGGTTTTTTTTACCTAATTACATGTATATGACATCAAATTGATTACTGATTCTCAGTCTATTGAAAAGAATAAAGCTCAGAATGCTCTAAACTTTACTAAATTAAGTCGTTGGACTGTTTTAGAGAAAATCATCCGCAGGTGATTAAGTGGTGGAGTTCCGTGTACGTATCCGATCACTACAGAGTGTTTCCTAACAGCTCAACAGATGGCCTGCATTTTGAATTTCCTGGGGACACACAAAGCCTGGTAAGAATGTAAGGATCCACGGAGATTTTTTGGTGATTTTATGTTCTTGACAATGGGGATCTTTAAAGGCAGTTGCTTGTGACACTGCAACACTTTTTACTCTACTTCAAGTCAATGTGAAAGCGCTCAATCGTACGACAGAGGCGGCGTCGAGGGTACTGGCAAAAGTAACACCAGCACCGGCAAAATTAACAACATTTAAATGACAGAAACAGGAAGGCGTTCTGGTAACGAAGATTTAGTCATCATTTTTTGGATTAGATGCATTTCTTGACACACTAGGCTGTCTAGCGTCTGGTCATGGACTAGTGTAATTGCCAGTTCCTTCTAAGTTCATAAGTAAGGTAGACGTTAAAATCAGTTTTTTCAAAAATGTCTGAATTAGCTGTTGCATTTCTATGTAGACCTGTTTCCCATGACCAGCTATGACGAAACAGTCTATGCACTTTAAAGCTAAGTCAACCTTTCAATGTTAAAAGAGAATATTTTTACTTTCTTATCTAATCGCAGCTCAAGGGTGTTGAGAAGAGAAGCGGTAGTTTGTTAATGGCAAATTCTTTGTCACAGATACTGGCAGAAGGCGACTTGGGGTGAAACGGTGACCCTTTAGCGGTGAACGGGGATCTAAGCGTAAAGTTGAAATAAAAGTTGACCGCGGGGTAGAATTTTTGAGACGAACAGGGAGATTTGGCCTCTTCGTGCTCTTCACGCATGCCCAGTAGTCGCAGCAATGTCATGCGTTTATTTCCGTTCTTGCTATCAGCATATCTGTTTCGGCGTTTTGCGCATTAATTAATCATCATGACATCATTGCCTGAAGGAAAATCTAGGATTTTTATGAGTGTTATTCATAGACCATTAAAGTTAAGGGAATTGCTGTCTCTGCTGTTTAGACTAAAGTTGCTAAAAACAAAAACGAATGATCTTTAAAACTTGGTTTAGCTTACATAATCCAAATCATAGTCACAAAAACTCGATTAAGAGTTTCTGGAGCACTTTTTCGAAAAAAATAATTACAAAGATGTTTTTGATGACCCAAATACTCGATTACCTCTACTTGTCTATTAAAATAATTAAACAAACATTAATGAAAACCTCTTATATTGAAAGTAGAACCTTTCAAAACACAAAACAAATTTTTAGACATTAACTAACCAGGCCATTAGGCGCTAATTTGGCACTCTCGTAGTGCCCCACTGCTCTAAAAGTACATGTGATAAGACGCGTTTATACATATTTTCCTTTCAGAACATACAGATACTGCTTAACTACTACTGCAACAGGCACATGAAATTGAGCGATAGCAGGATTTGCTGTTCTTCTTGACAAGTATTGTCAATTTTGTTTCTTACACGAGATCGGTGATGAGAGTGACATTGTAGTTGCTTAGACGACTGGAGGAGCAGCTACGATTGGATTGTTTCCTACAATAGGGGTCGCTAGTGATACTCTCTAAACTGCACAGACCTTACGGAAGATTTCATCATTCATCAACACTTTTCAAAATGGATTAGCTCACCTGTGGTGTACACGAGGAAACTTTCAAGACGAAAATGGTCAATTTTCATAGGAATTACCTGTTTCTTTGCCATAAAATGAATTAATTTTATTTTGTAAAAGTAACGCGTGTTAAAATATTGATGCAATCTTTTATTTATAACACATAGTCTATTGGTAACTGTTTGCAATCAAATAAACACTATCTGCGCTTCAAAAAGCATTACATACAAAAAACAAAGCAGCGATTGAAAAATTAAAGCTACATTTCGTCCTGTTAAGCTGACCGAAAAACAAAAGTCGCGTTCTGTCTTTTCTCTCATAAAACCGGTCTCATAATGTTGCTTACCGTGTTAAGGTTATGTCCAACCTTATTTAGTGGCCTATATTCTAACACTTATATAAAAAAACTAAGCTTTGTCAACTAGTAAAAGTAAATATTTTCTGAAAGAACAAAGACCAGGAAATATAAATATACTTTTTGTATTTATTTGTCATTATTATTTTTACGTAAAAAGCTTTTTTAAGTAAAAATTTCATTTTTAAGAAAGGTACATTCATAGCAAAATAACCCCTCTGTCGATTTTACCGAAACCTTTTTTAAATGAAAACCTCATCAATTACCTCAAAAACGCTGTTAGGAATTTTCGATTAGTTCGTTTGTTTGGTTTCTTTGACAAATCAACTCGCAAAACGTAAGGTATTTTTGTAAAAAATTGAAGTCATATTCGTCTTTGTCACATTACACAAAAACTAAGCTTTTATATCAAAAATCCTAATAAGGTTTTTGAGACTGGTGACTAAATATTAAGTTTGGAAAGTTTCAGCGAAATCCATCGAGCCATTTTCGAGAACTCGTGTTCCTAAGTTCAAATAAAGTCGATTTGCCGAAGCCGAGAAAAATCCGATTAAACTGGGACACGTGAAAATCTCTAAGTCTTTGGTTAATTATTCTGTGAAAACTTGTTTTCGGTATACATAACCCATAGAATCGTTAACTATGTCACCTATTTCAATGTTTTCTTGCAATGTCAACTAAGTGCGTAACTAACTTAAATATCATTAAAACCTCAAATAGACCTATCTTTCGCAGCCAACTTTTGCCGTTTTGTACGACCTACTTAGATAAGTAGGTCACAGTTCATAGCCTGTACACGTCACGTGCTGGGAGACTGATACCAAACCAAGTAAGAAATGGATAACAAAAATTGAATTGGTGGTTAAAGTAAGTCGTTAACATGAAATCGAAACATCGAAATGTTAACTTAATAATTGAATTAAGGAATAAGGGGGAGGATTTATCTCTTTTCACAACTTTCTGTGTTCATGACCAGACTGAGGCCTGAGGCAACTCGTAGCATTTGTTTTCAACGTCAACGGTCGTATGCATGTAGACCCACAACTCCCTTAGGATAAAAACTACGTTTTGTATTCGTTTTCCCCGGGACCATTCTATCATAACCACACCTCGTTGGTTCAATGTTATGGCGAATTTGTGAATGAAAGGACTGAGGGTATACCGAAGCTGTTCTGTACCTGGCGGGAGACTCGATTTACTTGAAAGCCCTTTAACCTTTGACCTTGGATAAGTGCTAAACAAATATCCACGCGGTTGTGCGGTTCCAAGGTGGTTCTGATAAATCTTTTTTTTTCTCGCTACGCAGTATATATTTCGTATTTGAAGTTCCCCGAGAATGAAGATAAGGCATTTTGCTAGACACAAGTGAAATTTTGTAAAAATGGCCAATTTTTGTGAATAAGGTTGGAAATATCCTTAAGATTCTATTTTCGTCCCATACAAGAACACCAAAGCCATCATCGAGTCAAGAAAATGCTTCGAAATTTATCGGAGTTGGCCCCCCCCCTTAATTGTGTTTTGAAAATGACGCATGTTGAACGTATCGTTTGTAACTTGAATTTCCAGTTCATTAGACAATAAGTCAAGATCGGTTGAGCATGGTAATTACCTCCCAGGTATAATCAGTCGTCTTCCGCTTTACGACGGTGTCTATAAATATTTCACTTTAGCGCTTGAGATTATCGGTGGGTACCCTACCCTCCTGTTCCCTCCCGACTTCGTACGTTCCTTTTAGTTTGGGAAGCGGCGTTGCTCCCCAACTTCATGAGAGTGGGGGCGCCCGTCTGCCNTAACTACACTGATTCTACCACTACTTCATAACTACACTGATTCTACCACTACTTCATAACTACACTGATTCTACCACTACTTCATAACTACACTGATTCTACCACTACTTCATAACTACACTGATTCTACCACTACTTCATAACTACACTGATTCTACCACTACTTCATAACTACACTGATTCTACCACTACTTCATAACTACACTGATTCTACCACTACTTCATAACTACACTGATTCTACCACTACTTCATAACTACACTGATTCTACCACTACTTCATAACTACACTGATTCTACCACTACTTCATAACTACACTGATTCTACCACTACTTCATAACTACACTGATTCTACCACTACTTCATAACTACACTGATTCTACCACTACTTCATAACTACACTGATTCTACCACTACTTCATAACTACACTGATTCTACCACTACTTCATAACTACACTGATTCTACCACTACTTCATAACTACACTGATTCTACCACTACTTCATAACTACACTGATTCTACCACTACTTCATAACTACACTGATTCTACCACTACTTCATAACTACACTGATTCTACCACTACTTCATAACTACACTGATTCTACCACTACTTCATAACTACACTGATTCTACCACTACTTCATAACTACACTGATTCTACCACTACTTCATAACTACACTGATTCTACCACTACTTCATAACTACACTGATTCTACCACTACTTCATAACTACACTGATTCTACCACTACTTCATAACTACACTGATTCTACCACTACTTCATAACTACACTGATTCTACCACTACTTCATAACTACACTGATTCTACCACTACTTCATAACTACACTGATTCTACCACTACCTCATAACTACACTGATTCTACCACTACTTCATAACTACACTGATTCTACCACTACTTCATAACTACACTGATTCTACCACTACTTCATCATTTGCACACAATGTAGCAAGGGAATATCTCATTCACAAGCAAATACCGTGTTTGACTATCCCCATACCTGTCTGCACAAAAATCGTATATATAGTGAGGTGACAATAACCAAATAGAGGGGTCCAGTATTTTGAGAACCATTTTTTCCACTGAATAATGGGCATCAAAGTGACTGTCATTGTCATAAGGTTTTGTCTACGCAAATGTGTCAGCGGCTCACAAGCATGCTTGTAAAAGGCAACACTGTGCGATTAACTTGGATTAACCATCTGCCGCCGAAAAACGTCCACATGAAATAATAAATTGGTGTATAAGATTTCTTGTTGAGTTCTCTGTAAAAGGCAACTTTACCTCTTTCAAGGCAATTTTGGAAAATTTGGCTTACTTCAGTCACTCTGAAAAGTGTTCTGAATCTTTTTGATGGATATTTATAAAAAAACATAGTAATGACCCAAGCAGCGAGTAATGACCCAAGCAGCGAGTAATGACCCAAGCAGCGAGTAATGACCCAAGCAGCGGAACGTAAGAAAATCCGAACTTACACATTAATTCGTCTAAATTAATTACAAGCGGCGATGATTGTTTTTGTTGATTTAATCAATGAACTCCATTTAGTCCATGACTTATCAAGTATACATGTAATTACAAACGACAACTCGTCGTATTGAAAAAAGGAGTTTCACCTCAAAACAAGAAGTGTAGCGCTATGAGCAAGTCGCCACACTGTATGTCTGTCTGGCTTCAAATCAACGTTGTATTAGTTTTACTACTTGTTTCTGACGTCATTGCTGAATTTAAAGGCACATAGTCATGTAAAGAGGCGTCATTAATGGAAAATTTTTATTAATTTGATTTTTTGACTGAAAAGGTTCACGGAAGGTAGGTATTTTTTGCTGAAATTGTGCCGCGCATGCGTGGCATTTGTTTTGCTTTTGTTTTACTTTGATAATATAACACTTATACCATTCAATTGGTTTTTATACGTCGTACACCGACGATGTTACACGTATATTCTGTGTTACAACAGTGGCGGATCTAGGATATCACAAGGGAGGGCCCAACATTTTGTTCGGCTGTAAG
>NMRA01000657.1:208088-223391 GCA_002633005.1 Phoronis australis | reverse complement strand
AGGTCGGCAAACCCCCTCCCGCCGAGGAAATTTTTCTGTTTTTTCCTCTAAAAATCAAGCATTTTCCTTGATTCCTGAAGTATTATCCAAGAAAAAGGGCAAAAAATAAAAAACATGGAGAACGTGTTAAACAGGAAAAACTGCAAGTACCATAGATTAGAACTCACAACCTGGCGGATAGAGCGCGCGTGCTTTACCACTACACCACCACGATTTCACTACTAATACAATACTAAGAGACCTACTTGTTTATGGTCCACAGCGTTTGCGCGCGAAACCTACTTCTTTTTGTGCTTATTACACGTTTTGTATTTTTTGCAATCGGTTCTTAACAAATTTGTTGTATTTAAAATAGTCTTCAAATGCCCAAAAGACCAAATCCGTTTTTCGTGTTGGCAATAATGACGGGATTGCTTTGGAAATCATCTTAAGTTAAGGTTTGAGAAAGAGAGAATTATGAGTTTCTGAGTGATTCACTCAGGCTTCGATTAAAATTCTCATCTTACCAGCAGCTTCTGTTTTTTCATCGTCACTCAGGTTCCATTTTCTTTAAAAAATGAAGTAAAATTCCTTCATTGCACAGTGGAGCAGACGACGGAAACGGAGTTGTGGTGCGCAGTGCCACTGCCGGTTGCCTGGGATTTCGCGGGAGAGCCTATACTTAGTCATAGTTCCGTTACGAATGCGCCGTGTTCCGAATTTGACACTTGAAATTGGACCCAACACTAAAACTGCACACATTACTTAAATCTCGTTTCATCCGTATGATTTTAATTACCGGGGTTAATTAATAAACTCAACATTTCTCTATGCTCTTGGTGTTTTATTTTTTGCGGCAGCCAAGGGGAGGGGGGCCCGGGCCTCTTGGGCCCCCCCTAAATCCGACTATGACATATCCATGAAAATCTGACACAATTCGCTCGAGTTTCTCTCACCCACTGCCATTTTGAGCAAGTTATATGAAATCGTGCCTGTTGACGAACAAAAAGTCCAAGTGACACAAATCTTATAAACTTCATCTTGTATCTTCCCATGGTGTTTTGTGACGCACTCTAAGTCTCGTGCTTGCCTTTTCCTCACTCACATGGCTCAGTTGAAATACTTTGTGGTTATCGCGCGCGGTGAAAAAGTTAATGGTGATTAAAAAGTGGAGTTGGATTTCTTCACCAAATTCACCTTGTAGGCAACACGTAACCCCTCGCCTCGGCTGACTGGTGAGAGGCTACGATACTCCCCATTGGCATTGGCATCGGTCTTAGGCAGTGTCACTGTCTCAAGAGGCGACAGTGACGATGGTAGTCGTCCCACAGACCCTCCATACGCCAGAAGCTATTTGGCAAATTATGCCTCACACTGATTTAACCATCAATGTCATGTTGCAATATAGTACCTTTTGTGCATAGAGGGACACCTTTAGTTGCCGTTGCTGCCACCCGATTTAATTAGTCTTTTTTGCCGTCTTAATCGGTCTATATCCACATTGCCTTGCATACGGTCGACCTTACCTTGCCAAGAGGTGTCGCGTTAACCTGTGAGGAAGGTGAGAAACGACGCTAGCGACATCAGTGGTTCATATGCAGAGTGAATGCCGCTATGTTGTGGTGCATCGTTCCCGCTTGTCCGAACTAAGCTGCTGCGAGGAAAGCAGGTATATCGTTTTTTTTTACTTCCTCGAGAGTCCGAAATGCTTAGAAAGTGGCTCACTGTAGTGAGGAATGAAATGTACGCTGTAAATAGCAAGTATGAGGCCGTGAAACATCTCCGAGTCTGTGGCTTGAAGACGTCGACAGTGCTTGACGAATGCCGGCTTACCAAATAACTCCATACGTTCGGTTGTCTGAGCTTGTTCACGGCGCCTCTCTAGTATTTCTTCATCACTGTATTCCTGTTCGAATTGATAGCCTGTAAAACTTAACGATCCACCTGCGAAGTCGGGACTGATGAACTCTAGCTCGTCCTAAGTCGGGATTGCGAGTTGCCATGTTGGCGTTTATTACTGAGCGTTCTGTTTCAAAATGAATTATTCTCACTCTAACCAATACTTACATAAAACTGAAACAAAGTCCGTCTCGTTAGATGCAATTTGTAACGCCTTTGGAGTGTTTGTGAGTGCAAATGATTTGAGAAGTCAACAATGAATAATTCACAGCGTTACCGGCTTTAGGTGCAATAAAACTAATGGATGGGACACCTAGGCCGTGTGAGCTCATGCTAATTTACAGAAACTGTTGTGAAACAACTCGATTTCCATCCCACGGCCAGGTGTTAGGGGAATCTTTATTTATATGGACATTAACTCTTCCCAGCTAGGAGTATTTGCCTGAGCGCAAAAGGTACTTATAGCAGTATGACTTTGATGATTTGATGCATTGATGGGAATTTCAGAATTTTCATGCACTCAGGAATTTCTACCATCCCAGGACAGATATTACAGTGAATAGTTTTTCAAAGACATGGCTCAAGATTTTAGACTTAGCTCAAAACTGTTCAAACATGGCTCAAGGTTTTTTAAACATGGTGCAGTGCTGTGTTTGAATACATGCTGAGAGAACATTGCCAGGCTTTGTGTGGAAATATTCCAGGCCTATTGAAAAATCACAAAAGGTTTGGAGAAACTGTGAGAAACTGAGAGAGTGATGACATAGGGTAAATATGTTTTATAAAATTCTTGATGGCTTGCCATTTATTGGCTTTTAGCTCACTTAGCAAGGCATCACACAGTGACTTGAGAGACTGCAGGTTCGAATTTGCATTAGGCTGATCTCAAATTTTGAAGACATTCACCCCAAAACCAGTAATTCAGCCTTATCTGTCAATAAGAATGGTTGTTCCAAATGCCATGTGTGCAACAACTTACATCTAGAACCATCATTTTGAGGATTTATACTACAGTAAGGGAACACTCAAGCTTTTGTGCTTGGTCAAAAGATCAAATGAGATTTAGCGGTCGTTTCTGCAATTGGATACTCCACCTCAATGACAAATTTTTCTCACTACTTCCAGAAAAAAATAATTGACAAAATTTGTCTTTTCGTTTTTCATGAAAAAAGAAAAAGTCCCCTTATGCTTCATATTGTATCTAAATATAGGTGCCATAGGAAATGAGTTTTATGGGCAATTCCTTTTTTGCAGAGTTAACGCTTAATCCACCAGAGGGCATCATTGCAGGACCAGTGACTGAGGAAAACTTCTTTGAATGGGAAGCACTTATTCTGTAAGAACTCGATCAGCGGTTTACTTTTTAAAATTTTATTGAAGTAAATTTGGTTATTCACTTACAGGGGTCCTGAATTTGGGGAACCAGTTCCCTTCACTCAGTAGTGGGCATCAAACTGGTTCTCAAAATCTGGGACCCCTGTAGGTGACTGTTGCTGGAAATTTGAACAAAAACAGTATGCAAAGTTTGTTTAGTAGTAAACTTATGCAGACTAGTTCACACAACCAGTTTTAGATGACAATAGTCGGATATTATTTGCCCGTATTTTGAGAACCTGTTTGATGCCCGTCATTCAGTGGAGAAAACTGGTTCTCAGAATGTGGGCATGTTGTATCTAACTATTACTGTATTGACAGTCATTTCACAGAGTGTTCGGAAACATCAGTGAATTTCCTTATACATGCCCTGCCGAATGCTCGCCCAGTCAGCATTATGCTTTTTCCAAGAATACACCCAGGGTATTTGGGAAAAATGTGCATAGTCCAACCCTAAAACTCCTTCCTGTTTCACGGGGAATGGAAATCTTCAGCTTCTACTTTTCTTCTGAACAATCTCTTATATGTATGGTTCCCATTATGGGAGAAAGTGTCTATATTTGGCTTTGACTAAGGCACAGTGTGATTTCATAGTTGTAAATGGTCCCAATTCAAGAGTGTTCTTGATGGTGAGAGGAGGTATACCAAGTACCATGCGACCCTAACTACTAACAGTATAATTAGAAAGTATTCAGACAAAATGATGCATAATTCCCTGTCATGATGGCTGGGCAGAAGCCAACTTCATCGTCAGAGTAGTCTCCCCTGATGACCGTCAGAGTAGTCTCCCCTGATGACCGAGAATGACAATGAATTAACAGGAAAGTTAGCAAGATGGACCATTGTGTAATTATAATTTTGCCTCCTAAATAATTATTACCAGACATTTTTGCTGTTAACAGAATTAGCCATGGTGATGGGGACACGGTATTTTGTCTGATTATTTCCGTCTTACTTTGTGTCAAGCCGAAGTCACGAACATCACAACTTGAATTAACCATATTACGGTGGTGGATATTCCAATGTTGGAGCTATTGATGACCTTCATCCAGTCCCTGGTTTTTCACATGTAACTAAGAATTCAAAGTCACTGTGTTAAAAAATCAAAGCGAAGAGTTTAACCCTAAAGCGGGAACCAAAACAGTTTTTATATATGGTGTTGCATGGGTCTTCAATGGTTGTGTTTGTCCCGAGTTCTTGATGTGTTGTTCTGTGCTCAACTGCACATAGTGTCTCACAATTTGACAGTCCTCCAATGTCATCTAGTATTTGATCCAAGTTACGGATATTTGATTTTCTTATTTTTTGTTGTTTTCGTAGAGGCCCAGAGGACACTTGTTTCGATTGTGGCGTGTTTCCTGCACGGCTGACATTTCCACCTGATTATCCACTAGGACCTCCAAAAATGAAGTTTACTTGCGATATCTTTCACCCAAACAGTAAGTCCAGAAATTGCTTTTAATTTGAAAATTGTTTTTCATATGTGCTAAAAGGCATCAGAGGTAAGGTAGAAATGATTTTTGAGAGAAAATAAAACTAGCTGGTGACATTGTGAATTTTAAGTAAAAGTTCTTCATTTATGGGTCATGAAAAGCATTTAATTTTATTATTATTATTTAATTTTATTTTGCCTATATGCTGCCACACTGCAGTCAAATGAAATTCAGTGACCTTTTCAGCATTTTAAATATGAAAAAATAGCAATTTGGTCGATCATTTTTATTTGAAACTGAAGAATTTTTACACTGTTATGCCAAGTCATGTGCATATGAGTCACCAACCAATACTTCCTCTATAGGTGTACTTAGTAATTAAAAAAAAACATTTTACACCATTTTCCTTGATGCTGTTTATTTTGGAAAACCATTCAAACCTGGTTATAAAATGTATGACTCAAAGCTGTGTACCAAAAGCTCATTTTTTCTGGGTGTAACGCAATGTACGCGAGTCTGCTTAACAATATGACAATATCGTGCTTAGGAGACCAAAGACCCCCTCCCTGTCGCCACCCCTAATCGGGCACTTACCTCAAAAAGCTTTGAAGAAGTCATACTGACCCTGAGAGGAATTGTTAATCATGGGAAGGAAATTGTTGGGCCTTATGAGGTGATTTCCACATGATTTTTGAATACTTTTTGTTGGGGAATGGGGCCCAAAAATTCAGGCATTGATAGCCTGGTAAGATGTATCACTGAAACTGAGATATATAGTCATGGACTGGTACGTATATTTACAGTACGTTTCATGATACAATGCAGGCTAGGCACAAGTTGTTATTACAGCAGTAGTCTTATATAACGGGCCTGCATTTTGAGAACCAGTTGATGCCCATTACTCAGTGAAGAAAACTGGTTCTCAAAATGCAGTCACGTTTTTCATACTATTGCCATTATTACAATGCACATGTTGTTGGTATCAATGAACACTACTACTATACATTGTTTTGTAGTATACCCAGACGGTAGAGTTTGCATATCTATACTTCATGCTCCTGGTGATGATCCGATGGGGTATGAGAGCAGTGCTGAGCGGTGGAGCCCTGTCCAGAGTGTAGAAAAAATACTATTGTCTGTTGTCAGCATGCTATCAGGTAGTACATATTGCTGGATCAATCATTATTGTTATTATTTAAAGCTGATGTAAGTCTGTTTTTATCAAACAAGACAAATTTTTTATTGAGACCACTACGGTAATATAAAACTGGTTTCAATGTGTTCCTTAGTCTAATTGGCAGTAATTTCTGAGCTGGGATAGATCTGTCAGATTGTCATTCTTCTAAACAATATCAATCTGGAACTTCTCAAAAAGCCATAGTCAACACATGAAATGACCAGCCAGGTCAAGCCAATTTGTAGAGTCTCATCTCAAGCAATAACGAACGTCCGTTTCTTTCCAAACCCTGAAATTATCTCCATTTTGATTATGCATCAATTTGATACCAATCTCATGACGGTAAACGGTCTAAATCAAAAGTCGGTTTTTGTGACGGAAGACAATTTATTGCTGTTTTAATTGTTGTTAATGTTTTTGGGAGACTTACTCTCGTCAGCAGCATTAAACAGGGATTGAAGTGAACTCAGTTACCAGAGCACTTTGACTTTTTGGTTAAATGCAAGTTGCAAGATCTGAGTTTTCATGCTCTGTTGCTTGTACGTTATACAAATGAGCTCACAGTCTTCAGTTAATTAGTAATGCAAATAATAACATTAATGGTTAGGGATCACTGCACCATCCACTTTTGTCTGCTATGCCAAGTATTGCAATTTTCTGTAAATGCCTTCCAGTTATCTATATACAAACTAACGAAACTATTTTCCGGAGGCACTTTAAATGTACTTCACTAGCAAATAATAATCGGATAAAATGGCCCCAAATTTTCTGACATGTTGACTGACTGCAAGGGTAATTATCCCGCAGATTCATAGCGGTTGTAGCTCTTTTGCCATAACCAGGTCCAACATTGAATTGACTGAAAGTTCAAACTGTATTTTGCCTTGTTTAGCTGGCTAAACACGGAAATTGAATTAGGCCTTTTACTTTCCTAAAATCGGTGTTCCAGTCTTATCGTGATGGGATTCTGTTTCCATTTCTAAAAAAGAACATCGAAACTAGCAACAACTCAGTAAAACGCTTTAACGTTTATTGGGGTTGGATAAACCTAAAATTGCCAATTCACAAACGGCCCATGTACACAGTGTCTGTGACTTTAGATGGTGTGCAAATGGAATCCTATCACAATAAGAAAGATTATGACACCAAAAAATTTATGGGAGTGAAAGGCGTAATTTGATTTTCGTTTTTTAGCCAGTGAAACGGGGAAACACAGCTTTAACTAACTGGATGGAGACACAGGATCGTGTTATAGTCACCAATAGGGATTGGCCGTCACCTCAGGGAAGCAGTATTTTATGGTATTTGAGTAGTTTTCAAAAACTTGACAATATTTCTTGTCATCAGAAAAATTGCTGAAATCTCGAAGCAAAAATTTCACTCTAAATTTCAAATGATTTCTGGTACTTTGATATGATTTTCATCAATCTGGGTTTTTGCCTTGACCTCGAAGCCACATAAATTTCTACGGAAATTGTCAGCTTTGCTTTGAAGACTACAGTCAGTGCTTTTGGCATGTTCTGCAAACCTATAGTATTCCTTTGGAATCAAAAGCATGAGAATTTTTAGTGTCTTATATGTTGGGTCCAAATAGGAATTTTGTCATTGTAACATTCTGAGCCAGATTGACTTGAAAGTAGTTATTTTGTTGCATATTTATTGTTGATTCGCTTTCATTTCTGAAAGTACACCTGATGGATGCATAGAACGTTTCAAATGTGTTCCCTGCTTGTTCATAATGGAAATTCTCATCTCTAATCTACCGTTTTTAAATAAACATTGACCCAGTTCATTGGAATATGCCTATCATCATCAGTGTTATGGTGAGAACCCTGTACAGGAGTCCACACTAAAATAAATCAGCAAATCTTTTGAAAACTAGCCGGAATTTCATTGTCCAAAATGTCGCTGATTTTCGACTGGAAGAGACTCGTTAGTTTAATGTTTGAAACTAACTTTTGGCTCACACCACTATCTGCTATTATGACTGATATCAGTTAGTATCTTAATAGATTAAGAGTGGGAATTGGAATGAAGTGAAAGTTTTGCAACGCTTGAGGTCATGCACTTCCAGTAAAATGACCCATCGGGAAATTCAGCTAGTTGATCCTGGTCTCAAGCAAAAATGAGCTGCCGGTTCTTTCTAACCTCAGAGATCACCTCAGAATTTGAACATGGAACGAATTGATGAAAATTGGTGGCGATAAGCGGTCTCAATCAAAAGTTAGATTTTTTGACGAGTTTCAGGCCAAAAAGGCATGTTTGATTTAGACAACCTACTGAACAGTTATGAAGTGGTTTCAGCTTCACTCTGGTCAGAGAGGACTGGGAAAAAACTGAGAGTCCCATTTTTGCCTAGAACCAGGTTAAAAATGCTCGCTTGTTATGGCATATTATTCTATGTGCTTCATGTGTCCATGGTCTCAAGTAATAGTGAACTACCAGTTCTGTTCTAGGTATCGTTGGTTCTAATGTGAGAAAGAAATTGGTTTTACATATATCAGAAAGTGATCTATATCAAAAGTCAAGATCTTAGCTGCTTCAACTTTTAGAAAGGTGGCTGAAAGATTCATTACATCCCGATTGACTTTCTTTTAGAGCCAAATGACGAGAGTGCTGCCAATGTGGATGCAGCAAAGACGTGGAGAGATGATCGTAAAAAGTTTGAGGACATAGCCCATCGACATGTTCGGAAATCGTTAGGTCTTTGATTAAAATGAAAGGTTCTGGGAGAAATGTGAACGTCACAAGCAATTGAATAAAATTCATTTGTATTGTCATAGAGAAACTAATGCTGTGAAATTGTTACTGTAACACATCAAAGTAAATCAAAATACACCTCAGTTCTCCGTTATCTGTTCTTCAAGCACGAGCTCATTCTGTTGAACTTTTATGGATGGTTTAAATGTGCAGATGATTTAAAAATCATCTGCACATTTAATAACGACAGCCACAGGGCCACCTCTGATTCATTCTGCAACATTTTTCCCACAATGTTCTGCAACAGCAGTGCACTTGTTTCTCTAGCTATCATGTTCTGCAGTCGTGCTAATGATTATATATTTGACATCAAAATTTGTTCCAAATTTGTTATTCCAATGCCATTAAGTTGTACAGGTGCTAAGTGAGTTGCAGTGTGATACTTATAGTAATTCAAAAAGTTGTGTTGTGGCATATGTTGTCTTGGTTCCTTTTCTGACCTGTTCTTAGCTGCGTAACATGTTAGAACAGAGTTCATTCAACCGTGAATTTTGCTACCTCCAGGTCGAGAAGAGTTGAGTTGCACTCGTTACCACTGGTCATCTATGCCCATAAGATAACACTTGCAGAGCTCGTGTGTATGTGAGGCATCACATTTACCAAAGAACAAGTGACTAGGCTAGAGCTTGCAAGTCTTCTGTCATGTCAGAGGCACAAAATACTTCAGACTGAGTGCTCGATTTGGTTACTAAAAGTTCATACCATTCAATATTGGTGATAGACTTGTGAATAAACATCGGAAAAACACACTTTGTCTCTGAACTTTTGAAAGTGGAACCAGACCAAACCACACAGTTTCACAGTTATAACTTGGCTGGTTCGGCCTACTCGGACATCTGGTTAGTTCTCGATGATGACTCCCAGCTTGCTGACCCATCAGATGTCTGAGCCGGTTGATCAGGAAAGGGAAAGTCGATAACGCGCAGCACGACCACCGTCCCAACGTTGACTATTAGTAGGCTTTGGTCCTTCATCACGTGAATACGTTTACTTCCGTATGTACGCCATTATGTGCGAACAACTCTGCTCTGGTGATCTCAATCGGATTGTTTTCACATGAAGAAGCGCAACTCCTGTACCTTTTGACATCGAGGTGTCTGAATTTCAGATCGGTCAGCTGTTTCCATCATTCATAGCTCCCGTTGGCGCGTTACTAAGTGGGTTGTAATCGGAAATGATACGTTTTGGGAAATAGTCACATTCAGGGGTCCCATATTTTGAGAACCCGAGTTGCCTGTTTTTCAGCGCAAAATAGGTCATCATTGCGAATGACTATTACCCGTTTTTTTCAAACAAAATTTTGCTCAACTGTCGTGAAATCGTGTGCAGGCACCGCCAAGGTTTGTTGCTACAGGCGGCTGTCCTCAGTGTTTTAATTGTATTTTGTCCTTAATACATTTGGTAAAAATAATTCACTTTGACGTTCACATGATGGAATTATATTTGGTCAAATCATGGACATGCATGTATGCTAGTAATAAAATTCACGAACAAAAATAACTTTTAAAGGGACATTTCGTCACTGCTTAGTAGCTGACATTGTTGAGTTTTTTAACCAAAGCGCTCTTGGTTTAAACTCTTTCTCAAGCTGTTTATCCGATCTAATTGTTGATGAATGAGCTGGCAACCCAAGTCCCAGCAAGGATTGTAGTACAATAGGCGTGTTCACTTGTTAGTTCGTTGTTATCGCGGCTACTAGCGCCGCCAAGTTGCGAATAAGCAACGGTCAAGTAGCCTACGAAGCGCGAGAACAATAGGGAAGGGTGCCTTTTGCAGTGCAAGAAATTGCACAAATCCATCCACGAAAACACTAGAACTGTAATTTTTTACGTTTCCTAAGGATCCAGAAAGGTAAGGATTATTTGTTATTATTTCAATAACATGATACATTGTCTTTCATCTCTTTGTTCTGTTCACGGTTGGAAGACAAGTCGATCGCAACCCCGGTCCCACTGTCGTCTGCAGTGTATGCTAGTAAGTTGTGTGGGTATTAAATATTTTGATTGCTGTTCAGTACTTCTTAAAATATTTTGTCATGACATTTTACAAATTTGACTAGTTATGAGTGATGATATACTCATTGTTAATACGTTTTGTAAGTTGCGAGCTATTCTACAGATTACCAACTGACTTGTAACTATTGGCCATTATAGTGAGAGAGTGGGGAGTTAACCCTGTACTAGCATGTCACTAAGAAATAATGGAATGTTCTATACTTATATGCGAGAGTGCATCAGAATGGATTACAATGTTGTGGTCATGATGATTTGCCTTATTTTCTTCCGGCCGCTTCTAAGTTGTGTAACCGTGCAGGCACCCACTGCACAAAACAATTGTCTGCATTTCTAGTGCCTTGAATAGGGATCACGTGCGAAATTTATGGATGGAGATGAAACCAGCAGTGAGCTGGGAGCAGCTAAACCATGTAATGAAAAAGTGGAAAATACCCAGGATGGTGGTGACACAACCACAGGGTCATGGACACCGGTCATTACAAAATGTCCTTGGGGCATGCACAAAACGAGGGCCAAATTTTATCACCACCTCAGCACAAACATACATTTAAAAACCCGGGTTCGATCCCTGGTCGGGTGGAGATCACGTGAAGTGGCCAACGTATGGCGTGTATGGACGAAGACTGATGATTCGTACTTATGCGATACTTTTATTTGCAAAGGCTAAACAAGTGAAGTCAAGTTCTTGCAACATTCTTTGTATTCAGGAAACAATGTTTGAAGTGAGTACTGGTGCTCTCGTTTCGCGGGTAACTGCAAGATACTCCATCAGGTATCTTTTAATTAAGCCTCATGAAATGAAGTTAAACAAACTAAGTTCACCCACTGATGTTCTTACTGTATCATATTGATCTTCTTAAATTCATCTTATGGATTTTTGATAGTGCACCGCGAAATATAAGTGATATTAAACAGGACTTGAAATTAAAAAAAAATTAAATTGCCAACAGGTTTATAAAACGTCTTTTGATACTCAAAAAGGAACTAAACTGTTTATTTGCGATATCAATGTACGAAACTATATCACTTGCAAAAATGTAACAAGTAAGTTCAGCACCTTCGTCTTCTGTAAAAACTGCTATCTATATTTTTGCCCGTAGTAGAATCATATGCCAGCCAGCAAATTGTAGAAATATATACCCAACCATTTGAAATGTTGTTACTACCTCATATCAGAACTTTTAAATATTATTGCTTGCATAGAAAAGTGTTAAATAAGTTTTGTTTAAGGAAATTGAAAATTGTTGAAGACGAAAAGTGAAACTTTTGCGGGAAGACTGAAACATTTGTCCATTTTTTCGAATGCTATTTTACCAAAAAAACTTTGGTCCAATGTGCAAACAATGTTATGAAAATGATTATGTAAGTAAATATGTTATCTGAAGATGCAATATTAACATATCGCTCGATTTGGCGACCTGCAGATCGCCAGGGTGACCTCAGATTATGTTTGGCGACCTGGAAAATATTCCAAATCGCCACAAGGTCGCCAGTGCAAGTGTAAAAGTCGGACAATAATTCCCTCTGAATTTGTTGCAAGGTTCGTATTGACTTCCTATATTTAAATTACTGTTTTCTTAGATCTGTTTCCTTCAGTTTATTTCGCGAATTCAGTGCATTTGCCCCTCGTTTCAATTACAACAGTAAGCAAACAGATAGGAGTCGGAATTATTCGGCAACAATCGGGCAAAATTCGCGCCACCAGNTTCTTAAATTCATCTTATGGATTTTTGATAGTGCACCGCGAAATATAAGTGATATTAAACAGGACTTGAAATTAAAAAAAAATTAAATTGCCAACAGGTTTATAAAACGTCTTTTGATACTCAAAAAGGAACTAAACTGTTTATTTGCGATATCAATGTACGAAACTATATCACTTGCAAAAATGTAACAAGTAAGTTCAGCACGTTCGTCTTCTGTAAAAACTGCTATCTATATTTTTGCCCGTAGTAGAATCATATGCCAGCCAGCAAATTGTAGAAATATATACCCAACCATTTGAACTGTTGTTATTACCTCATATCAGAACTTTTAAATATTATTACTTGCATAGAAAAGTGTTAAATAAGTTTTGTTTACGGAAATTGAAAATTGTTGAAGACGAAAAGTGAAACTGCGGGAAGACTGAAACATTTGTCCATTTTTTCGAATGCTATTTTACCAAAGAAACTTTGGTCCAATGTGCAAACAATGTTATGAAAATGATTATGTAAGAAAATATGTTATCTGAAGATGCAATAATAACATATCGCTCGATTTGGCGACCTGCAGATCGCCAGTGTGACCTCAGATTATGTTTGGCGACCTGGAAAATATTCCAAATCGCCACAAGGTCGCCAGTGCAAGTGTAAAAGTCGGACAATAATTCCCTCTGAATTTGTTTCAAGGTTCGTATTGACTTCCTATATTTAAATTACTGTTTTCTTAGATCTGTTTCCTTCAGTTTATTTCGCGAATTCAGTGCATTTGCCCCTCGTTTCAATTACAACAGGAAGCAAACAGATAGGAGTCGGAATTATTCGGCAACAATCCGGCAAAATTCGCGCCACCAGTCCATGAGGTCGTCTGCGTTCCATGTCTCCGTCGTTCGTGGTTCATCGGCGTGAGGAATAATGAATGCACGTAGGTTTGCGAGTAAAATTAAACAAAGACTGAAGCAGAATGAGCAGTCCGACGTTTATTTTTATGTATTGTTTGCGAACAGGGATTACAGTTTTGGGGTCACCTTAGATTTCGTTTGGCTACCTGGGATTTTTGCCAGGTCGCCAAATGCGTTTACCTAAGCGTCGTACGCTGTAACATCTTACTTTGGTCCTGATTGTAATGAGATTAATACCTCATTAACTATAACACAATATTTTGCATATGTATGTAGCAAGGATCAGCCTGTTCCCGGCTTTAATGTTTTTAAGGCTTTCTTGTATGGCTAAGAAAAAAAGATTTCTTACAATGAGTTTGAGCCCCTACAGTGATCATTCTGGAACACCCTATCTCAAAACGTTTGTTGAGATGTCTATTTTACTTCACATCGTGGTTGGGACTTATCAATAAAATAAAGGTCGTGTACCCGGTATGCGTGGGTGCGAGCGTGAGTCTGATGTCATTAAAATGAAATGTACTTGCTCATCTTATACAATGAATTGGTGAAAAAAAATATCGCTGCCTTTGATTCTTACACAGAAATTGTGACTGAAATTTGAAGTGCTTGAACTCAGAAATTCATCTTGGTACGGAAATTGGGGATAGTCGGGCCTGCAAAAGATCTTGAACCCAGCTGCAGAGCGTCTAAAGCCGCGCACCGTACCAGTGACTGCTGGCATCTCGTCGGAGACAAAACTTTAACATCCTTCGCCGCAGATATAATAACTCTTGAGCTGTCTCCAGTGAGTGTATTCATTCTTGAATGGTGTTTAGGTAAATTACTGGTTTTATGGTTCGAACACCAATTTTGATTCCATTTTGTGCTTTGTCCAAAAAGCACGTTTATTTTGATAAACAAAGTTCTTTATTATTTTTTGGCCCTATTCACAATGCTTGATTAACTACGTATGCTGGCGCCTGTGAACACAATATGAATGATAATCGCTGAACGATTTTAAGCCCAAGGGTCTCTGGCTTAGAGTTGCTCATAACAGTGACTGGGGCATGTAGCTCTCGCCTGTGCATTAGCAAAGTACGTAGACGTCAATTTAATTGGTAAATCTACGTAACGTAAAACCTAAATTCCATTTTTGGTCACCTATTTATGAATTTAAACCGGTAACTTTGTTTAGAAGTCAATAAACAATAGAGGTATTATCATTTGAAGTTTGGTTATCTTTTGGATACCCTGTAGAATTGTGTTCGGGGTCTAATCGCTGTACTTGAAATACAACTCGAAATTATTTTTGACATTTCCCGTCCTACTTTAATACAAACTGAAGATAATGTCTGTAATTCTGTGCTCGACTAAATGTCATGCACACAAAAAATACCTTCAATAACATCTATTCGTATCACAACACTGAGGTTTCACAGCACCAATTTTTATGCCTTTTCTAATACCCAGAAATTCCAAATTTGAGCCTGGAAGTTTTACGGAAATCTGGGAAAGCTGCCAAAAATAATCAAAACATAAATTCATTCAATGCAGATGCACTAAATAAAAAATGCCTCCCAAGAGACACGGCAACCTCGAATTAATAAGGAACCCAGCAGCTGCCTTTTAAGTCACCCTGAAGTAAAAAAATTGGGACAGAGTCGGAAATCCACATCTTAAAATAAGATTTTCATGGGTGATTTTATTGTCAAAATTGCCCCTTAATTTTTGATTTTTGATAGAGTAACACCATCAGTGATAGTGTTATCAAAGCAAAAATGTGCAGAGAACATCATAAAGGCATCCATTCTTAACCTTAACTATATATAGGAAATCCAAAATCTATAACATTTTAAATGTTTATGTAAAAGTTATCCTGTATCTCGTTAAACCATTTATTTTTTTCCAAAACATATGTAAACAATAACATTTTATCACATGGCACAAGTTCCCTTGGTATGTATCTATCTAACTAATAAAAATATTCTTTGATCAAAACCCCCTTAAGCATATTAAGCACTGGGATCATTCAGTGACTAACTCACTATGCAACTGATTTTAACACACACACACACACACACACAC
>NMRA01000657.1:196310-206714 GCA_002633005.1 Phoronis australis | reverse complement strand
CAGGCACTTTCCGAGAAACTTTTACCAAGCTCTTCAAGAATCTTCACCACGCCTATAAACAGTTCATGCGTTTATGTTGTGTGAGTTCTTGCGGAGGTTAGTTTGAGAGCGAATTTTTTGAAGGCCTTGATAGCGCTCCGTGATAAAGTTGTAAGTGTGCACGGTTAACATCGACAACGTGTGCAATTGACTGAATGCATTTTTGTAACGGATCAGTGACATTTCTACAAGTGCAGTGGATTAACTCGCTCAACCTTTAATCATTTATAGGTTGCGTAAACAAATACACGCCGAATGACTGGGTTTTCCATTTTCTCATGAAGTGTTAAAGCAAAACAAAACAAAAATAATGGCGCCACATTGGGATAACACGTGCCTACTTCATTTGGAACCTACTCAATGTTGAAGTCATCAAAGACGTCGGGTGCTTTTTATAAATTGTATTCGACTACTTCACCTCGAATACTGGAGTCAGTATTATTATTAGACAAAACATGTCTATGGAAGCACTCAACCAAATGGTCTAGTGATCAACGAATGCGTCTGAAATGTGGCAACAAAGATGATTTTTATCAAGAATACCGCTCTTCGTTACGAAATTCACTAAAAGCCACGACACTTGAACGAGGTTGAAAGCAGCGGAGAGATATCGCCACCTAGTAATATGCGCGCGTCTTTCGATAAGAATTTTGAGTTGTTTTCTTTTTGTTACTGCCTTTTCCTTTACAAATGCTGGGTCCAGCGCTCTATTCACAAGAGCTGTCTTCCTCACGTATCACCGCGTGCATATTGGGTCAGATGAAACTAAATACAACAAGAGCAACGCGGAGCGTTGAAACACGCTCACGAATGTATCGCAAATGGTGTGCTTTTAGGGTTATTTGTATCATAAAAATGGCCACTAGATGGCGCAAAAACGTACAATCCATGCAAAAACGGGAACATGTCATATTTCATAAAAATCTGTCAAGGAACTTCAGAGAAACAAAGGAAAACAGAACAAAATGAAATTGTCACTTGTGGGCATAGCGTCCGTTCCATCCGCCTGAGTCGTCGCCTGTTATCTTCACATAAATTCACTTACTAAATTTAATAAAATTTAAAGATCCCGTAGTGGGTTTTGAAGATACAGCTGTGGGCGCAAAACAAAACAAAACTACCACTAGGAGGCGCCACAGTAGTCAGTCACCATCATCAAACGACCTCTTCACACTGAAAACATGTACGCCAATTTTCAAAACCATCCCTAGAATGATTTGGTTGATCGAGGGGTGGACGTCAAAAACAAGATTTTAAAACAGCAAAAATGACCACCAGGTGGCGAAAAATACCTCGATTCCATCCAAAAACAGGTTGATAGTGTCATCTCACCAATAGATGCCTATAATCAAAAATTTATGAAAATCTGTTGAGGACCTTTGAAGATACAGACTGGTAAACATAAAAAAACTAAAATTGTCACTAGGGGGCACACCAGAAGTCAGATCCGTCCGAAAGTCGTCGTCGTGCATTGTCAACATCATATCAATACACTTGCTAAATTAAGTAAAGATCCTGCAAACGGTTTAATAGATGCAGCCATGAGCGCAAAAACAAAAAACTGCCACTAGGAGGCGCCACAGTAGTTGAACTCGTGGGAAAATCGTCGTCAGCCGTCCACTTCACAGTAAACACATACGTGCAAATTTCCACAATTATCCTGAAAGCCGTTTGGTTGATAGACTAGTGGACGCCAAAAACCAGACTCGAAATCAGTAAAAATGGCCACTAGGTGGCGCAAACTAGGTCGAATCTATCTGAAAACGAAGAGTTAGCGTCACCTCATTAACAGATGCCTGTATGACAAATTTTATGAAAATACGTTGAAGACCTTGGAACATACAGAAGTAAACGTAAAAAATTAAAATTGCCACTAGGTGGCACATCTGTAGTCAGATCCGTCTGAAAGTCGTCGTCCTCCGTTGCCTTTACATCATATCCATTCACTTACTAAATTTAGTAAAGATCCTACGAATGGTTTAAGGGATACAGCCACAGGCGCAAAAAAAACTGCCACTAGGAGGCGCCACAGTAGTCGAAGTCGTCAGCCGTAAGAACATACATGCCAATTTTTACAATCATCCTTTGAGCGGTTTGGTTGGTAGAGGGGTGGACGCAAAGAAACAGAACCGAAAACAGTAAAAATGGCCACTAGGTGGCGCAAACTACGTAAAATCCATCCGAAAACGGGAGGATAGCGTCATCTCCCTAATAGGTGCCTATATACCACATTTTATGAAAATCCCGGCGTTCGGGCTTTTGAAGATACAGAGGTAAACGTAAAAAACTAAAATTGCCACTAGAGGACACAGCGGTAGTCGGATCCGTCCGAAAGTTCGCTCATGCCGTCCCATCCAAAGAAGGAACACATGTGCAAAATTTCATGAACATACGTTAAGGCGTTTTGGAGACAGAGCAGCGGACACCGGACGCCGGACGGACGGAGATGACGGCATAACGCATCCACATATAAATATGTGGGCGCATAAAATACTGCGTGTTTGGCAATGTTTCGCGTGATGGAACTTATTCTCTTGTATTGTAGCCCGGATACCAAGCGGTGCCTGCTTTCCATTCCAGTGCTGGACGCTTAGCATGACGTCATCTCTAAAAATGCGTCCAGGCAAAATTCCTAGGTTGCTGAACGGGAATTGAGGTCAATAAGTCTTGTTGCTGGGAATTAACTAAACGATAATTGAAGTGAAAATCAGGCGAACCCAGGAAATAGCTGTAAGTCTGTTGCTTGAGAACCGATATTGAAAGTAACACGCTCGGTGACGGCCGATTTTCTCCTTCCAGGACCAGTCTTCCACTCACACCCAGGCTCAGCTCTAGACAGTGACCACCGTCGCTAGTTGACCTATAGATAGTGAAGCTTCTATAGGCGCTTCATACTGCACGCCGGAAGCTTTTCGGCGAATATGCCTCACACTGATTCACATAAATTAAAGTCACGTTGTTATAAGTAACTTTTGCGCATAGGAGACCGTTGGTGTCTATAACTCCTTCCAGCTCGATCAAATACTCCCGTACTTCGAACAGTCCTTCATTCAGTTGCTCAAATCGGCAACTTGCCATTTTTAACACTGCGCGCGGCAGGTGGTATGACGTCATGTCCCCTGGCGTGCGTTGGGTAAAATAGCCAGTTTCCTGCTTTGGGAACTGAACGAAGGACTGCCCAAGGGAAAATCTTGATTACGTGAGTATTTGGTGGAGTTGGAAGGAACTAAAGACATCAAAATTAACGGCCTCATGAGCTGTCCCTCTGTGCGCAAAAGGTATTTACAAGTATAACAACGTGACTTAAATGATTTAATCAGTGCGACGCATAATTCCCCGAAAAGCTTCCTACCTACTCGTCGGCTAGGGTCGGGGGGGGNNGGGGGGGTGACTGTCTATCTCAGCTCCTAAGGCAGACAAACGAGACCGATACGTTACATGGTAAAGGGTCATCTACGGGCCATTCCAATATTTGCCGAATGATACTCACGTCTGTCTATTTCTGATAGTATTTTAAGTGCGCGCTCGTATAACTGCGTCGTCAAACAAAAACTGAGATTCCATTGTTTTAAATCAACGCTTAACATTGCACCAAATTATCTTGCGAAAAGGGTCAAAATTCTCCCAGCACCCAAGGCAAATGGGTGTCAACGAAACCACAAACCAATTGGTGAAAAGGAATATTTTCCCGCAAAGATTCCACTGCATTTGACGGACCGGAGACTGTCGTCGTCAGCATTTTCAACAGTAAAAGTAGCTGTATTGTTGGAATTATTTTTCATTGCAGTTATTACCATTCGCAGAAAGTGGTCAAAACATTATCAAACTGCCCACTAGTAATCGTCTCTTAAATTAACAATAGCTTCTTCATAAGTGTAAATGTGTTTTATGGTGTACATATTGTAAATATTGTGTTTCGCCATTCAATGTGTATTCACAAGCTATGTCACTACACCCTGTTACTAAATTAATATTATATTGGAAGTGAAAGATTATTAGCTCAGCCTACATTAAATTTTAGTAGTAGACTGAATGTGTACGAAGTCTAATGAACAGCAAATTTTGCGCGATGTTTATTTCTCACAAGAAACTTGGTATACTAAACAGTATTAGAACAGACAAGTGCGCCTACATTTCCCGCGAACAGATTGCGAAAAAACTGTAAATAATTATCTAACATTAAAAACGTCCAATTGTTCTGTCATCTTGTCACCAGTATGCAACCGCTGTAGGCTTACTAATAATTGACGCAATTTTATATCTCTTGTATTCTTGTTGTATACACCCCTTGGTAATTCTCTTTAAAACACAGGGAATGTCCAAAATATACTCACGCTTCAAATGACAAACACTCAGTTGTGTATTGACTTAGAAACACGATTGCTATTTTAAATTTATAAGAAAGTGATCACGTGGGAATTAACTCAATAAAACAAAATAATTGCGCTGTCTATTGACTTGTGACGAAGATTTGTTGTCCTGTTGCACTTCCTTGAATTTTTGAACTTCCGGTTTCACGCGATGGCCCACGTACCTAGATTCAACCTTACAGTAGGCCCAGGCTTAGAGTCTGGTTCACAGAAACTAATTTTAAAGTCTCGGTGTTGCGCTGAAGTGTGAATACACGTTTGTTACCCACTGCGCGCTCACAATTCAGTACAACGCCGGTTATGCAATCCGAGTGAATCAGATTCTGCGCCTGGGCCAACTGCATAGTTACACCATGGTGTGAAAGTTGGTGCGTGGACCGTCATGTGCTCTGGATGAACAGTAATGACAAAGAAACGACTCTGTTTTGGAGAACGCAAATGTGTGGCTCATTGCTACTGCCAACTAAAGTATGTTAAGGAAGTGCAAAGACATCCTCCCCAACTTCACCGACAATGCTTTTTTGTGTTAAGTGCACAATTCCTTTCGGATCACTTTTTATGATTTTAAACCAACACTCTTTTTCTTAAGCCAATATCTTCGACTAGTCTCCCTTGTATAGTAAATTCCCTGTCTTCAAAAGAAGTTTAAATAAATAGACAACAAAACGAAGTTTCGTGACGTTATGTTCACCATGTATTTAGTCATCAGCTAAATTGTTCAATTCGTGTCATTTGGTCAAAAACCGTTGCACTTGTATGATGTGCCAACGGAATTGTTCACGATTTCGCTGTTTTTATGGAATTCAAACCAAACGGGGATTTATTTACGTTCAGTTTTTCATTTTTTAAAGTTTAAAAG
Organism: Phoronis australis; assembly: GCA_002633005.1. NCBI lineage: Eukaryota > Metazoa > Phoronida > Phoronidae > Phoronis > Phoronis australis. The sequence goes on along the minus strand of NMRA01000657.1, from coordinate 201,446 downwards.
CAATAAAATTCGTTGTGTGTCGTGATTTTATTACAAATCGTCAACCCTGGTCGCTGTCTACCAAACATTGGCTAAAGTCAAGGCCGCTGACTTTGCCAGCTATTCGACGAGTCGGATTTTGCTCCGCCACTGAGGACAGCCCACTTGTTCCTGGCTCAAATCCGCGTTGATGCTGATCTCACAAAACCAATTTCCTCGCTGCTAACATCACTTTAACGCAGTGCGTTGTTCTTACTGGTCAATCGGTCTTTAGCAAGTTCCCAGTCGTTGAAACGGTATTACCTTTTTCTCGTTAAACAATTTTATAGTGCTGATAATAGCGGTTGCCATAACTTGCTACATGTATAAAGACTACCGTCAGACTGCCAAAGTCGTTACCATTTATTCCGTCCACGTTACTTGCCCATACGTATCCACACTTGCGCTAAAAGAGACGTTACAGTGCTAATGTCCGAAAACCATGTTTGGAATTATTGTCGAGTTCTTGACGTAATTAGCTCTGACCAGAGCTACAAAACATTAAAATTAGTGCTTTGGGGATATTATTAAAATCACCTATTCTCGCCGTTGTCTGCAAGCCATTTGATGAAATCAAGGCCGTGAGTTAAATACCACTGAAATACTTTGACATTTTTGGAATGGGACTAAGCTCCTCCAGCAGAATGTCTGTCTGCGACCGCCAGGCTTCCAAGGTCGAATACGCGCTGGGGCCAATATCAGAAAATCACTTTTCTCGCCGTTAAGTGTCACTCGGATAAGTTGTCGCTTTCATGACAGGTTACGAGTTGAAGGGACACAATTTTTTGGACCTAAAAACGCACATTCGTGATTAGTATTGGGTAGGATAGATTTTATGAAGTTATTGGCTTTTTATGATACATGCAGCAACAATATACCTGAATGTGATGTCTACAACTTTGAGAAATTCCACTTGAGTCCACCTCTAATGTAGAAATCAATTAGTTATGGTCAGTCTTTAGACTCAGAGGGTGGACATTACAAAATCATTATTATGTTTTACTTTGCACCAAGTGAAATCTCCTTCATCCTGTCGGCAATTAAAAAATAATCAATATTAACGAAAGACACCTTTCGATGTCGTCATAGCGACTGATTATTTAAAAAAAAATCTGGGAGCACGCTCATGCTGATCATTTCCTGTCGCATTATTCACGACAGCAATTTAAACGAAAGGAACAGAAAAACGTTCAAAACTGATCCGAACAAGTGATGTTGAGCGAAACAATGCCGAAAGCGACTGCTTTGAGAAAACAGAGTTTTCCGTAAGAGATCTCTTTAAAAATTGTTGAGTTAAAACGCTATGTGGATGGGATTTTAATGTTTCATTTTCAAGTACGCTGCTGGGTGTTACTAACGTATAAATGGTTAATGGATTGAACATTCACTCGTTCACGACGCATTCTTGATAACGCGTGTTCCGCCGTCAGAATATTTAGTCGTTCGCTGAATACTCGCTTCAAGCCGACGTGATTGGGTTACCAGAAGATCACATACCGCGCGTAGACCTACATGTTCAGGTAATTGTTAGCGACTCGGCCCAATATGGGTTTGAAAAAAATAGCTGAAATCCATTAAAATCATTTGAATCACTAGTCGTGTCAAGTGTCGAAATTAACTACTCGGCTTTTTTAATCATGATACGTAATGTAGATTTTCGGTGCCATTACATTCGGTGAAATTACAGGTAAGTGGCACTGTTACAGGTAAGTAGCACTATTACAGGAACGTGAATTTGTTCCTCGTGTAATTTTTGTCGCTGGTGAAAGATTGTTGAATGGTAAATTCTTAATTAATTACTCGTCAATGTTTTTGTAGCGACACTTCTCAGTGGCGGATCTAGGATATCACAAGGGGGGCCCAACATTTTGTCAGTAAGCATTTGCTCAAAGCACGATTGTAGATACGCATAGCGCCAAATGGGGGGAGGTCGGGAGGGGGGTTTGCCCCCTTCCCGCTCAGGAAATTTTTCTGTTTTTTTCTCTAATATTCAAGCATTTTCCTTTATTCCCGAAGTATTACCCAAGAAAAAAAGAAGAAGGTGTCAACTAGGAAAAACTGCAAGTACTACAGACTCGAACTCATAACCTAGCGGAGAGAGGGCGCGTGCTTTACCACTACACTACCACGATTTAACTCCTAATTTGATATTAAGACACCTACTTGTTTATGGTCCACAGCGTTTGCGCGCGAAACCTCCTTCTTTTTATAATGCTTATTACATGTTTTATATTTTATGCAATCAGTTCGTAACAAATTTGTTGTATATAAAATAGTCTTCAATTGCCCAAAAGACCAAATCCGTGTTTTGTGTTGGCAATAATGATGCGGTTGCTTTGGAAATTGTCTTAAGTTTGAGGGTTTGACAAAGAGAGAATTATGAGTTTCTGAGTGATTCACTAAGGGTTCGATTAAAATTGACATCTTACCAGCAACTTCTGTTTTTTCACCATCACTCAGATTCCATTTTCTTTCAAAAATGAAGTAATTTTCTTCATTGCACAGTGGAGCAGACGACGGAAACGGAGTTGTAGTGCCCAGCGCCACTGCCGGTCGCCTGAGATATGGCGGGAGAGCCTATACTTAGCCGTAGTTCAGTTAGGATTGCGCCGTGTTCCGAATTTGACACTTGATCTGAGCCCCCCCCCCACACACACATTTAAACCTTGTTTCAGCCGTATAATTTTAATTACCGGGGTTAATTAATAAACTCAACATTTCCTTACGCTCTTGCTGTTTTATTTTTTTGCGGCAGCCAAGGGGGGGGGGAGGCCGTGCCTCCTGGGCCCCACCCTAAATCCGCCTATGCTTCTTTTTTGCAGAAACAGATTGGAGACAACTGCCCTATATACGGTATATACGCGTATACACTTCCCTTCTCAGAAAATTTGCATTTTTTCGAAGTATGTTTTTGCTCATATTTTCCGTATGTGGGTGCATGCGGTTCAGTTTCCTAGGTGGGTTCAGTTGTCCCTTGTATATGAACATGTCTACTGAAATGATTGGGTGGGTTTTTGTACATTCTTAGTTAAAATGTATTATTGAAAATTTGTCGGTTGCATTCAAGAAAGCGAAATAGAATCTTTTTTGACCGGAGTTTAAACCACGGGAAACTGTATTATGGCAAACTTAAACGGGAGTAAGACACGTGCATTCAACATCGACATGTGAATTTCCTCAGAAGTCAGCCACTCATGTTTGTTCAATCGGTTTAGCAATATTCGTTACCAACAATAACGTGGAAACCCTCAGCAACTCAAGAAAACACTTCAACGTTTACTTCCGGTGGCCATTTAAATTCAAATTTGGAAATAAAAACTATACCCGTACGTGTAGCCTAGGACTTGAGTTACCCGTTCACTCGGCAACAATCCACGATCGGATAAATGTGGTAATCTTTTCAAATCCGCTTCGGTTAAGAATTCAACGTTGACAGCTGAACCAACGCGGAATCTCCATTCAACCGAAAACAAAACACTATATCTACCCGTATTGTAACGGATGTTTAACTTATTTTTAAAACCATTTTTTGGTTATACTCAAATGATTTGAGTAAAGACGTTTACGCCTTAACTGTGATATTAGGACAAATCCGCACACATGCGCTTGAACATACATGTAGTGCAAATGTACAGTTGTCATCATCTTGTATCTTATTCGAATGTTCACTGATGGCGTGTCGTGACAGTATATGATGCAATTTGGACTCCGAAATGAGAACACACATGCCGTCACACTGGGTCCAAAATGCCGAACAATCCTAAAGAAGATACTCTGTCCAATTCTTTTCGAATAGCAACGTCATAGTAAGTATTTGACCACAAACGTTTAAAGGGGTGTTATCGGTTTTACGGCCTGAAAACGCATTTCGGGATTGTTTATTGGGTAGGAAGTTAATAGCTTTCGACCAAAACTATGAAACAACTAATTCCGTGGAATTTTTGCTATCTTAACAACAATTCTAGCCGTTGTCTGCCAGATATTTGCTGAAATGAAGGCCGGTAACTTTACCAATTAAATGCGCTTCACGTGCTCTACTATTTATCGAGTGGTGTTTAGTTCCGCCAGCAGAACGTTTGACTGCGTTGAAGCTGATCTCATAAACTTACATTTCTAGCTCATGATAATGTGCCTTGAAACTGAAATTACTGGATCTGATTTGGCGAATAAAAACGGCTAAATTTAAAATTAAGCAGATATTTTTTTTCGGATTTGATAAATCGAAGCAAACAATAACACACAATGGCTGTTAATAATCGAAGAGACATTTAATGGAAAATCTCACTTGCAATTGTTACATGATGCAAGGATGCGTAGCATTGTATCCACATCAAAGCTCGTGCCTCTTTCATTGTGCACTATATAATTTAGCCGCCATATTCGCCTAGAAGCTTTTAAGCCAAAGTAACACAAATTAACTACATTCCGACCACAGTGTAAGAAAAATATCGGCTCTAGCGTCGTTATCGACTCCTGACGTTATCTTTTCACTGATAAGAAAACAGTGAAATCGAGGCACTGGCCTAATCAGCTGTTTTTTGTATAGTGGAAAATGGCCGAAGACACCGGAAGCGGCGGTTATCAAAGCCAAGGTACTTATTCTCCTTAGTGTATGTGACGTTCACTGGAAGAGTAACAAAATAAATGAAAGCGCTCCGAGGAGCGGAACTTGGCGAAATTAACCAAATTGATGACGATAAAGATGATGACGAAGATGACGAATATGACGACGATGGTGGCGAGGATGAACAAAAGAAGTAATAATAACATACACATGACGAACGTAGAAGTCCGAAATCAGTAAGAAAAAGGCTACAGTCTTGAGCGACACTTGGCGAAATTAACGGAAAAGAAAACGACGGAGATGATGACGAAGATGATGACGATGATGACGAATATGATGATGGTGGTGGCGATGATGAACAACATCACAACATTCATATGACGAACTTAGATGTCATAAATCAATAAGAAATAGGCTACAGTCTAGTTCAATAGAAGATAAACCAACATCAATGCAGCAAGAGCGCTCAACAAAGGAACAGCGTTATCAGAAAATCTCAAATAACTCGAAAAGTAGACGTCCTAGCGAAAAATGGAAAACATCTTCTGAAAGCC